>PVKS010004484.1:0-92749 GCA_004027875.1 Aplodontia rufa | reverse complement strand
TAAGAAATATGAGTTTGTCATTTTATTATTGTAATATTCTGGAGCGTTTCTAAGCCTTATTAAAGTACTATTGTGATTTTAAATCTTTATGCTATGTCCTATGTTTCTAGCTTCTAAATTACAAGACAATAGTTATTCTGATTTTATTCATTTACATTATAGAGATTTTCATATCTTCATGCTCAGTTTGAATGTTCATTTTAATTAAGTTTTCCTTCCTGATTCTTATTTGCCAAATAGGAATACTGAAAAAATAATTTTTTTAAAATTAGTAAATTTTTTTTTTTTTAAAGAGAGAGGGACAGTGAGAGAGACAGAGAAAGAGAGAAACAACTTTATTTAGTTATTCACATGGCCTTAGTTGCTCCAACACTTAGTTGTGTATGTGGTGCTGGGGTTTGAACCTGGGTTCTCATGCTTGCCAGGTAAGCGCCGAAACCGCTGAGCCACCGCTCCAGCCCGAAAAAAAATTTTTTTAAAGGTATGTAGAAGGTACATTTTAATTTGTTCTCAATAAAAACAGCTGTATAACATTAATTCTTTTTTTATATAAACTGATTTTGCCAAAATACTCCCAAGCAAAATATTTTGTCAAACTTTCCACCAAAATACTAATAGGGATTATATTTAATATTATGGATAAGTCATTCAGAGATACTAAATCAGTGGAATAAGTGTTTAAGGAGCTTTATGAATGGTTGTATCTAAGATTTTTAAGAAAAAGCACAGTATTCTTAAGAAATAGTTATTGGGTGCCACGTTCTTTTAGTCAGGCAGCAAATTTTCTGAGGTACCCCTATCAACAAGATAAATGTGGTCTCAAGTCTCCTCAGATCACTTGGACAAAACTCCCTTATCAATTTTGTGATTCTGTATTCCAGCTTACTGGATTTGCAGCTAAGGCTATTCCAATGGTTTCATCTTGTGGCCTTCCTATCATCCTCTCCTACCAGAACACAGCACAACATGACTATGTGGCAAATAAGTCATAAGTTTAACTAAAAGAATTAGAAAATATCTTCATCTATAGCTGCTGCTGATCAACTGTCTTTTCCAAAGATTCAATGATTTCAAACACCATAGTTACCTGATTTTTCATTTTTCCTGAATTGACTTGGTATTGAGACATTTTAACAAATGGTTTAACCTAAAAAACTAATTGACTGGAAAAAAATTATTTAGAATCCTCAGTAGCTTGCTACAAATCCGTTAGGCGCAAGGCAGCCACCCTTTCAAGCTGGAAATCTGATTACACCACACTTGCCCAGCTTCGCATTCTTCAATGCTCCCTATTGATTTTATGTTAAAGAGCAAACTCCTTAACTTGACCCACTTACATGTAATTTATCATCCAAACTGGGACACTTTGAGAGTGAAAGAATGTTACTAATTTTTATACCAGTAAACCAGGACAGCCCAGTGGAAAAGAGGTTAGTGTTGTCACCCTAGCCCCAAGAACCCTGCACTCAGGTCACTGATCTCTTCCCCTCCAGTTCCCTCCAACAATCTGGGTCCTCTTTCAGATAGATGCTCTAGGTCTTTTCACAACAAGCTACACCTCTACTGCTAGTTCTTTGGCTTAGCATTCTCTTTCCTCCCCAGGTTAACCCCATATACTTCAGAGCTTATTTTAAATATTACTTATTCAGGAAAGTCACCTATGGGCTTCCAAACAAACTGGCACTGAGTTGCCCACGTGTCCTTTAAAGAGCTGGCCACACTTGAAAAGATACCTTTGATTCTATAGTCATTTGAATAATGTTGCCTTCCCACTTAACTTGATTAGATTCATATATCCCTAGTAAATATTTTCATAGCATCTGACAACTCTATTAAGGAAAAATACATATATCTTTATATAGATATACATATTCAGAAATATGTGTATATTTCTAGGTTTTTGTTTTGGTACCAGGGATTGAAGCTTGGGGCACTTAACTACTGAGCCGAATCCCTAGCCCATTTTTATATTTAATTTGAGAGAGGCTCTCACTAAGAAGCTCAAAGCCTTGCTAAGTTGCAGAGGCTGGTCTCAAATTTGTGATCCTCCTGCCTCAGCTTCCTCAGCCATTTTTATGTGTTTAATTTGAGACAGGGCCTCACTCAGTTGTGTAGGACCTCGCTGAGTTGCTGAGTTTGGCCTCGAACTTATGATTCCCCTCCTTTAGTCTCCAAGCCTCTGGGATTACAGGTGTGAGCCACATCTGGCTATATATATTTTTAAAAGCTGCAATTGGGCAAAAGAACAAATGTATGTCCTTTGAATGTTACAATGGTACATTGTGTGACTGGCATAACCAAGGATTATCTAATACTCTAGGACAGGTACCTTTGTTTTATTATTTACTATTGATTAGACTCTAACCAGGAGTTGGCAAACTATGGCCTATGGGACCAAATCAGGTCAGCAGTAAGATTTGGTATAGCCCATGAGCATGAGAATGGTTTTTATATACGTAAGGAATATTTAAAAATAAAAAGCAAAGCAAAACAAACTATAAAGTATACCTGACAGAGATCTTATATGGCCAACAGAACCTAAATTATTTGCTACGTTACAGACGAGTCTGGATTAAGGTATTTCACTGTGGAAAACTGATGACAAAGCTAATGACTCTGAAGGGTTATAGTTATACTGTCTATACGGCCATAACCAGTTTAGCTGTGGAACAATCAGAGGCTTACGGTCTTTCTTTCAGTGATTTCAGGTATCCCCATTACTCCTATGCTTTTTTTGAACTAGTTTTGCACTTCTGCTTGCTCTCCTATTAATTGGTTAAGCAAATTTACAATAGATTGATAGATGATATATTTCTTTCTCTATCATATTTAGATATTTGAGATAAATGAGATATTCCCAATTGAGCTTATGTTCAAATGTGGGAGGACTAACTAATATTAAAAAATAAATACATATGTATTTGTACACACATTTATATATGCACATATGTATTTATCTACTTTATGTATTTATATTTCACATATATATGTGAGTTTGTTTTAATTGGTGCATGGTATCACATTATATAGATGTACATCATTTGCTAACCAGCCCCTATGGAAAGATAATTAGATTGTTTACTGTTTCAGTTTTCTTTTTTTTTTTTTTTTTTTTTTTTGGTGCTGGGGATAGAACCCAAGGCTGTGCACATGCTAAGCCCTACCACTGAGCTACACCCCAATCCCTATTTAAGTCCTTTGTTTCTCAGCTCTCCTGCTATCACTCACCGGCAAGGAACTTCTCATTGTATACTGAATATATAACAAGAACACAGGAGCCAGAATTCCAAGGCCTTCTTTGGTCCAGATGTATTTACTGACAATCTGTTGTTTGTACTTTATACTCCATACAAACAGGGCTTCCTTCATATTGTTCCCTAAGGGACTTATCCTAAGGGAGCCAGAGCTTCCTTTTCTAGAATGCTACCTACACCAGTCTCTGCTACAGAAATTTTATTTATCCTAAGTGCAAAAGTCAGTTGCTTGGGATTCAAGGATGCACAGGAAGTGACTTTCCTTGCCTTAAATTTTATAGGCCTTTCAGCTTCACTTCAGAGAGAAAGTTAAGGAAAGGGTATAGTAAAAATTATCAAATGAAATAAAAATGTGAAATTCAATCAATCTTGAGTAAGTGTAACCATCTTGGAAATAACATACCCTGTTTGTTTGATATATAACCATGTAAAGAAAATTAAAAAATTATAACAAATTTCTAGCAAAGTAGCACCATGGCAATATGTCTTTAATATAATCGATGCAAAAACAAAAACAAACAAACAAAAAACCTCCAAAACAAAACAAAACAAAAAAAACCCAAGCTGAGTCTTGTAACATACTTGGTATAAAATAAAGATATTTTTATTAATTGACCAAAAAGAAAAACAAAAAAAAAGGAAAAATAAGAATTTGCTATTGTCCTTATGAGCCTTAATCAGTTACAATGAACATTCTTGCTCACTTGACAGAAAAATTGGCCACATTCCTTTACCCTCTATATTTGTGTGTATTATATATACACACAACACAGACACACATATATGCTTTGTCTTCTAATGTGAATTCTCATACAAGTGAGACAACACACTAAACAGTTAACATGGTAGAGCCTACAAGATAATGTACATTTATGGTGTGTGTATTCCCTGTGTTTAGCATATTCTGGCCTACTTAAGAAACTAGGTAAATGCTTGTTGCAGGAATAAATGGATTCTAGTATCAGTCCATCAGTGCCTTGGTGAACCAAATCCTCTCTTTTGAAGGGTAACCTCACATTTCTGTGATTGCAAACTAAATGCAATTGTTTGAATCAAGAGGCATTAATTTAGGCTGTGGCTACCAAAAGCTTGACCTGTGATCTTGACAAAGTCCAGAACTGATCCCTCTATTCTATATATCTAGGTTAGGGGATAGCTTTAGACAGTCTCAGCTCTAAGCAGGATCAATCCACCTGCATCTAACTTTAAATATTTTAACAACATTATACAAATGAAAAATTAAGTTATTTTTATGAAAATTAATAAGCAATGTTTTTTTAATAATGAGAATAAAGCAGTAAATTAATACCTGGAAGCTTTCTACTATTTCTTTTAAATCATCTATTGTCATATGATGCTTTCTTTGAAACTAAAGGAAGTAGAGAAAAATATCTTCCAAAATAATGACGTTGTTAGTGAATACTTACATTTCTGTATGGAATACTATTCCTTAAAAGAGAAGCTAAATTTGATTCTTTTGGTTCATATCATTTTTCATCATATTCTGCTACAATAAATTTTAAAGTGCTTAATACAGGTGATTTCCACTATGAGCAATAGTTCTATGAAGTTAGCATGAACATTGAATTAGTAAATACTAAACTACCACTCTAGTGAAAAATACATGGTTACCTCCTACAGACCTCTAATCATAAAATTTTTGTCAATCAATCAATATGCAATCTTTTTTTATGTGTGTTTCTGCTTAAAGATACCTTATCTAACACATATTATCAATTCACTGACATTGGGACACGAGTACTATAACTCATGCATGAATGAAGTTTATCTAACATGCATTTTCTCCTTAAGGCACATTTCAGCCTTCTTGAACTTGGAAGTACTACGTAGCTCTTCAGCACTATAACTGGAAGCCACTTTAAAGTGCAAAATTGGCAGCAAAAAGCACAAAAACATGGCATTCCACAGCCAGTAAAAAGGACATTTGTTAATCGTGCAGGAGCTACAACACGAAGGCAGAGTGTCGCCTTGCTAGACAGCAGCTACAGCAAGCACAGATACAGGGTGACTCAGACTTTTCCCTGCTCTGCATGACTATGAATGTCAAGTGGCCACCAAAATGATTCACGTGTTAACAGGATTATAAATGAATTTTCAAGAGCAGGTGAACTTGTACATACAGAATCCACATGTAACGAAAATCAACTGTTGCTTTTTTTGTTCAGTTTCAAATTATCATGCTTTTTAGCTCTTTAATTGTATGTAGCTGATGGCTTAGCTCTACTTTCAAGATATCATTAATAAACACAAATCATTTAGAAAATGAGGAAATTAAACCTAGGTGGTTAACCATTCATAAAGTAAAACTATTTTTTTATAAATCAATTATCACAAAAATCAATGTAGTTTATGAGCTTACATTTTCCAAGATTCAATCTTTCTAAATATTTAATACTTCTTATATAATCATAAACACTATTAAGAGTGTGCAAAAGATGACACTGTTAGATACAACATCAGTAAGTTACAGTGCTGTTTAAACCTACTGAAACACTGGCTTCCATTCAGGAAAGGAAATATAAAAGAAATAGAAAAGGAATAAGAGATACACTTTTGTTAATTGTAGAAAGCCATCTTCCTCTTTCATACTAATATGAACTATGATTAACACTAATATAAAAATTATATTTAAAAATAAGCAGTAAAATCTGAAGTCCAGGTGACCTTTTGTCTGGATTCCTGCAGAGGAACACTTTAAGTTTGACAAGTTTGGTATCTATCACCTTCTGGGATCCTCTCAGAGGATTTATCTTTCCTGCTACAAAGCCTCTGGGCATTCAAATTATTCATCATTTTGTGACATATTCAGGGCTCCCTAGCAAAAACAACTCTCTAAAGATGATGCATATGAATAAAAAGGGTAGAAAAGAAAGGTCTTTTATTACATAATGGAAAATGAAGGTAATGGCTGCTTTCTGGTAAAGTGAATTTCTTTTTTCTTTTTAAAGGATAATAAAATTTTAGAAAATGAAATGTTACTTCAGTGTCATTGTGAAAAAGTTTCATTTTGTAACATCTCCCAAACAGAAAGCCTTTTGAACAACCTGAGAATGAAGAAAGAGCTGCTCTACCTGGTCTTCTTTTTCTTACTGTTTTATGCATTATTTGGGGATCCAGGGAAACCATACCACTGAGCTATACTACCAAGCCCTTTTTTAAAATTATTATTTTTTATTTTGAAATACGGTTTAGCTTAGTTGCTAAGAACTGACCTTGAACTTGCAATCCTCCTGCCTGAGCCTCCTGAGTCACAGGGATTACAGGCATGCAGCACCATACCCAGCTTGGTCCTCTTGTTCCCAGGTACCACTAGTACAAAGTAAAGCTGCACACCACAATGTTAAGCACAGTTGGAAGAACATTTGCGTCAACCTAAAAAAATTCTTAATTTCTAGAAATGGACAAAATATATAAACGATAAAATAATTTATAATCCAATAATCCACTAGAATTTAGAAACCTTTTAATTTGGAGCATATTCTTCCAATTACATTAATTCTTTATTAAAGCCAAAACAAACAAAAAAACAACCCAATGAGCAGAAGCTGGTAAGTGCCAGGTTGAAAAGGACTATCTGTTAGTTTATAAACTGATATAAATTGAATCATCCGAAGAAATAAGTTTCTATCAGAAATTCCTACAACCTAAGGTAATAACTTCTACGTGACCATTTGTGCCACAGTCAATTTGAAAACCAAAAATATACCGTAAACAATTTTAATAATTTAGCTTCTTTAAAGGAAAAATAGCATTAACTAACCAAAAATAAGTTTTTGGCCTTTTAAACATTTTTCATTTTGTTAATTATTCGTTTTTTCAAGAACTGACTCAATAAAATTTGCTTTCTATGCAGTGAGTCAATGCATATATAAACAGAAATATACACACATGCAACTGAAGCATAAGTTACACACAGTTAACACTGAACCTCTCTGCATGAAATACACTACTAACATTTAATTGTTTATTTCATTAAAACTAGTGGTGACTTGTAAGTATTGATGAACAGCTTGAAAAACAATGGACCACATTTGTTTGGTGCTAGGGGCTAACAGTGAGTTGACCTAAATGTGAAAAAGAATTTAATCTCTTAAGTTCTTTAGATGATAATATATGCAAATAAATGTACTCTCGTTGATGGATTTTCTTCTTCGTAAAAAAGAGCAAAAAGGGATAGATAAACCAATTTTTCATTCTGCCATTTTACTTTGATTGCTTTCAAATATAATTTCTTTTAGGAAAAACTTGTAAGAAGTAATGTGTAATTTACAATATTTAAAAAACTCTTCAGTGGACACTGAGGATATTGACTAAGCTGCTATTCACTTAGCAGCACAATGAATTGGGTGCAGGAAATTCAGACATAAATTTGACACTTTACCTAGGCTCACCTTTCATGCCCTTCGTAGTCATGCTTAATTCAACATCATTTGGTGGGTAACAAAAAATGAAAGTGTAGGCATTTTCAGTGGAAAGAAGTGTTTAAATAGAACAGAGTTGTAAGGGGACAGAGAACAAAGCATAAACAGAAGCAGTGTTTTTTGTTTAATTATCTTGAGAAACTTTATCAATGAATATTACACAGTGTTATTGATAAGAGGCTCCAAAATTCATTGTCCATTATGGCTATTTTTAATTTGCTTATTTGTTCTCACTAAAATCAATGAATTATTGTATACCAGATATATGTTCTAGAGAAAAATGAATTACACATTTGTTTAACCATGGTCTCCAGATTACTATAATCACTGCAAAGATTTCAATGTACTCCCACTATTTAAAGAAATTTTTTAAACCAATATCAAGCTGCATGCAGAACTGTTGGGAGGTTCAAGATGAGGTTTCAAAAAAAAAAAGAAAGAAAGAAAGAAAAAAGAAAAAGAAATCCCAAACCAAGATCCAGAACTAGCCTGATAAGAAAGCAGATGCACCACATCAGCTGCCATTGACACCAGCATGTACTACAATTGCCATTGTCACCAGAATCAGTCACTTATGAATCAAGAACTAGATCTAATACTTCTGATTCATCAAATCAGAGCCTATGCCATCACACTTACTGGAAAAAAAATAGAAGGTTGATATAAAACCTGTTTCCTGGCATACATCAATCCTCAAATGAAGAGTGGCAAACATTTATCAGATTGGGAAAGCCTCCATGCCTAAAGACATGCCTGCATCCTAGCAGTAAGAGAGACCAGGAATTTGATTTCTGGCTTCCAAGATGGCAAGACAGGAATCATAATGTTATAATTTCACTAACAGAAAATCTACTGAAAATATTATAAGATTTAAGAACGATCTACCACACTTTTATTTTGTACAACATTTCATGAACACAAAAACATTTTTTATTTTAAATCAAGTCCCATAGTTGCAGACCTGACAGGGGAGTTAGAAAGTAATTAAAATTTACCTCTTTGTTGTTCAAATGGAATCTAGGAGTTATCTATTCATTGAAACCAGAACCACAAACTGATATTCTAAAGCAGATGAATTTTTTTTTAATTGGGCTATTAAAAAAAAAATCACCTCTTCTCATCTCTTGTTATTTGTGAGCAGAGAATGACTCAGTTGTGGAAGGTGGTACATTTGATGGTTTTAAATAGCATCCAAACTGGATGCAGTGGACACCACCAACACGGACTAAGTTACCTGTGAGAATCTGCTAGCCAATGATGTCCAAGTTGCCTATAACCTAGCAGATTTCTGGAATACTCCACCTCTTTACCCACCAACATAACAAGAGGAAGTCAAATGTGTCAGAAGGAAACTCACCCAAACCAAAATGCTTAGGGATAAATGTTCCTTAGTATCTATTTGTCTCTGGTTAGGTGGAGACTGGACCATACATTCAGAGAAATGAGTATGGGGTACACTGGTGAAAATGTGGTGCTGTGACCTGTTTGTGATTAACCACAGGCTCTGAACAACAATTCAGAAGGGAGATAATACACAACAGCGAGTGAAGAAACAACTGTCCTAGGTGATGGCAATGCTTTCCTACAATGATGCTGAAATTAAGCTGTCTTTATAAAGTTCTATTTAATTTGGATATTTTGAAGGAAAATAAGATAGAGGTCTTCCATGATGCAACTGTAAATACAAGCTTATTTTTATTAGTTGAAATAGTAGTATTTAGAATTGGAAGGATAATAAGCATATGCTTTTATGACCCTCCTGTATATAAATTTATAGCATAATGATTATCAATTTTTAATTCAATCAAAGCTTAAATAATGAGAATAGAAAGGTTTCTAATCTAACAAAAAAAACCTTCCCCAAATCTAAGCTTTTGAAATTATCAAACTTATTGTAACATCCCTCTAATTCTTAATATCAAGTGTCTTCATGTTTCTGAGTCCTCAAAGCTTTTCCTTTGGTATCAACTTCAGCATTAGCCCCAAACGAACACAAGACCTAACTCATGTTTAAATATTGATTTTTTTTTTAAAGAGAGAAGGACAGTGAGAGAGAGAGAGAGAGAGAGAGTCAATTTTTATTGAGTTTTTCCATGGCTTTCGTTGCTCTGACACTTAGTTGTGTACATGGGTGCTGGGGTTTGAACCCGTGTACTTGCGCATGCCAGGCAAGCGCCGTAACCATGTAGCCACCACTCCAGTCCCCTAACTCATGTTTAAATAGAGACAGAATTCTTAGAACAAGCAAAACTATAAACACCTTACTATTAACTTTGCTACCCTGTATTTTGGCATAGCTTTTTCATACTCTCCATCTTAGAAATAATATTTTTCTCCCGCAATCATGATTGATTCAACAGTCACAGATGTTAATAATAAAAGTACAACCTCAAAACATTCTGAAATATTTTCAGTATAAAAATAATCAAATACATTGCTCCTTCCAAAAAAATAAAAATAAAAAGTGTGGGGACAAAGGAGGTAGAGAAAGCTAATAAAATATCTATACAGCTTGAAAATCCTTGTCCTTCCACAGCAAAATATATAGTAACTAAATGGTACTCCCACTGCTAAATCTTAGTTTTAAATTCTATAGACATTTTAAAAGTGCACTTAGAGAGAAAAGAACAGAATATAAGCAACTTCTGCTCTAAATTCCTAGGTCCTTCTCAGCCTGAACTGGAAACTTGACAGAGGGACTTGAAACCTCAAAGTACTGAAAGGTCACATCACAAAATAAAGTCTGTGCAGGACTGGGACATAATCCATTCCAAGGCATAAGGTCAGTTTTATGGTTTTCAAAGGGTAGCTTGTTTCCTATAACCATCTGCTCTAAATGGAAGAATAGATGCTTTTTCATATAAAGACCCAAGTCAGGATAATGTAACCATTAAACTAAAAAATAAATTTTACCAAAGAATACATTGGGAGCTTTGCAAGCAAATCAATATGAGGAAACTAAATGTAGGCATTAAAATCATATCATATGATAAGAGTTTTCATGGCCTGTACAGATATAGGCGTACAAAAATCCATTTAAAAATTATCTCTGCTAGTTTTATGGGCAATAACCAGAAGGTAATTCCCATTGCATGTGGGCTTTTTTATTGTTGTATTTTCACTCAAAGACTACCTCACTATAGTTACCATAATTACTAAGTTCCCTTCAGAGGCTGCTTTAAACGAACACCATTGATGAAAGAAAGAAAAAGCAGCAACATGGGGTGCAACTGGACACCAAGTCCAATACTGGCAGTCACAGCTCCAAATAATGTCATTTGTAAATCAATTAAAAGCAGCATTCATAGACATTCAACACTCATTCAGTTTACCAAACAAAATCAAATTATACTTCCAGGGGGAATTAATGTCACAGTATATTTGGCCATTACTGTAATTGTCAATTCCAACAGGATAAACAAAACAATCCCAGACCTCCAAAGCTGTCATAGAGAGGTGCAGTGCAGTGCAGGGGTGTGTGTGTGGACTCTGCAAGAAAAATGCCTGGTATGCCGTCCCAGCCCAGTCACTTGCAGGTACTTATGGGTGAAGTGCTTAGTACCTTTGCCTTCTTTTCTCATTTGTAGAGATGAGTATAACATACTGTATCTCATTTGAGCAGTTGCTATAACTATTAAGCAAGTAATGCATACAAAACTGTCAACATTGTGCCTGCCACATTATATAGATTATATATATATATATATATATATATATATATATATATATATATATATTGGGGGAGGGGTACTGGGGATTAAACCAAGAGTACTGTACCACAGATCTACATCACCAACCTTTTTTTTTGTGTGTGTGTATGTGTGTGTGTGTATAGAATCTAAGTTGCTAAGGCTGGTCTCACGATTGTGATCCTTCTGTCTCAGTCTCCAGAACTGTTAGGAGTACAAACATACTCTACCACCCCCAGTGACATTCAATAAATTTTAAAAGTTATAATTTGAAGAATTAGGTCCAAGCTATCACTTAACAGCTGGGAAGGACAGAATTATTGTGAATATTTTATTTAAATATTTGCTTTTGACAGTAGGACAAATATACAAGTAGAAAACACAGTGCCATCTGTAGTAGAGTTGTACAAAATATTGACAGTCATTTGTCAACCTTCCAGAGTAGCATTCACAAAAGAACAGCCTTACCGAAGCACAGTGGCCTGTAATTACAAAAATTTGGGAGACTCTAGGCAGAAGGATATCAAGTTCAAGACAAGCCTCACTGATTTAGCAAGACCCAAATCAACTTAATGAGACCCTGTCTGAAAAATAAAAAGGACTGGGGATGTAGTTCAGTGTTAAATCACCTTTGTGTTCAATTCTTAGCACCAAAATAAATAAAGAAGAAAGGAGCAGCCTTTAAGGTTTCCCTGTTTCCCTTTTCTTTCCTTATCTGATCCTCTACAGATATCCATGTTTTCATTTACATGTTGTTGGGAACAGACAGTTATGGATCAAACCTTTTAATTTTTAAAAAATTTAATTCAGGCTTGTCTGGCAGACATTTTAATTCAGGCTTGTCTGGCAAATTGGAAGAGGTATTGACTTTAAGGACTAAGACACCACCTAGGAAAGAACACTTTCAAAGAAAAGAGAGTCCTGAACAATTAATATTACCCTTTAATAAAATGGAAAGTATAGTATTTTCCATATTTCACTGATGGGGAGAAAAGTTGGTGAATAAAACCCATAATTTTAATAATAAGAAAAAAATAACATTATTGAGTGTAACAGGATACCAAGTCCAACATAGGCAGTCCTGACTCCAAGGAAAGTCATTTGTAAATCAACTAAAAGCTGCATTCACAGAAATGAGAGACTCATTCAGCATCTGCCTCCTTTTAAATTCTATATGACACTGAGTACAATTAGCACCACAGTATACTGTTTTCGAGTATGAGTTCAACAAATATTTCTTAAGCACCTGTTCTGCACCAGAAAACTTTCCAGGTATTGGGGAATCAACCAGAAACAAAGCTGTCTTGGGTCCAGTGGGGTGATGCATGCCTGTAATCCCAGTGATCTGGGAGGCTGAGACAGGAGGATCATAAGTTCAAAGCCAGCCTCAGCAACTTAGTGAGGCTCTAAACAACTTACTGAGACCCTGTTTCAAACCAGAAGCCTAGAAGGTCTATTTCCCTTCACCCAGCACACATGTTTGTCTGGCCTTATAATTACCCTTACATAAAGACGAGGATCTGAAAAAAAAATAAGAGCAAGAAAAAAAAATGGAATCCCATCCTATAGGGGCTTATCAACTAAGAAGGGGTTGGTAACCACTTTAAGCAAAGATTTATATAAACATATAATTGATAGCTAACACAGTGTGAGACAACATCTGTGCTGAATATTTCATTTCTAATCTGACTTTTGAGGAAGATTAATCAAAACCATTCTTTGATTTGATAACCTCTTGCATTTATTCTTGGTAAATAATAGTGTCCAAGTATGCATAAATGTAAGCCCCAACAGTTCTGAGCTTAGAATATACAATCTTAATCTATTGTTAAAATTATTTGAACTGCTATTATTAAGAACACAGGATAAGTTAAGGTTCCTTTAAGTTCTAAAAGCATACCATTCAGGTAGGAGATCGCACAACAGTTGGTAAGCACTGTGAGAAATCCTTTACATACAGAACTTCCAATTCACATGACAATGTGAAATAAACTTATTTCCAGCTTTACACATTTTGATTTCAGAAAAAGGAATTTATTTCTGCAAAAATAGGTAGCAATATGGAAGATCCAGGTCTCAAATATAGTTTGTTATATTTGAAAATCAGCACTTTCAAACTAGTTTCTGACCTTCAAAAACATGTTAATATGTTAAGTATCTGTATTTATCCTCTACAAGAAAAGAGAGCAACTGGGCATAAATTGGATCAGGGAGTGGATAAATATACAGAAAATAAGTCTCTGTTGCTTATAGTTTCTAGTTAGTGCCTTTTGTGTTTTAGAGGGGAATCTGCATTTAAGGTTTAACCACAGAGTTTACAATTTATCTGTAAAGACCAAGAAGGGTTAAAGTGGGAAAGGAGCCAGTTTTGATGGTGCATACCTATAATCCCAGTGACTTGGAAAGCTGAGGCAGGAGGATTACAAGTTTGAGGCCAGTCTCAGCAACTTAGCATGGCCATAAGATACTTAGCAAGACCCTGTCTCAAAATAAAAACTCAAAAACAGTTAGGTATGTGGCTCAGTGGTAAAGCACCCCTGAGTTCAGATGTGGGTACATGTTGGAATAATCTCCTGCTGACAATAAGCAGTATAGTTGTGCTCATTGTTAAGGCTGCCATCTGTTCTGATTGGTTGGTACTCAGGCCACACTAGTTGCTAAATATTTAATATCATTCCTGGTTGCATGCTATCAAACTCTTGATTCTATATTCCAGCCTTGATCCCCACCAAACTACAGACTTGTATTCAATGACTTTTTGGCTTCTCCATTTGGAGGTATAATAGTCATTTTGAAATTAATATATTGGTAACTAATCCTCATGTCTTCCATGCAACCTACTCACCCACTCCTGGCTACCTTCACGGTCTCTGGAGCAACTCCATTCTTCCAGTTTCTCAGTATTATCCTTGGCTTCCCTGTCTATGACAACTCATATCCAGACCACTGGTATACTTAGCTCTACCTTCAAAACACATTCTTCATCTGACCACAGATCCCTCTCCACAGTTGCCTCTCTATTACAACTTAACAATTTACTGCAACTGGCTTTTAACATGTCTTCCAGCCTTTGCTTTGGCCACTGTCCTCTCAGAACAGCAGCTAGGGTAATTGCTCAGCCCAGAGGTCAGATCAGCCCACTCCTTTCTTCAAACCTTTCCAAAGCCTTCCTATCCTTAGTCAGTTTGGGCTGCCATAACAGAAGGCCATAGACTGGATGGCTTAGCCAATACTTATTTCTGATAGTTCTGAAGGTTAGATAGTCTCAGATCAAGGTGCTGGCAGATTAGGTTCCTGGAGAAAGCCTGCTTCCTACCTTGCAGCTGCCCACCTTTTTACTGTGTCCTCAGATGCTATATATAAAGAGTAAGCTCTGATCTTCTTATAAGGACTCTAATACTGTATCATGGGAGTCCCACCTTCATGATCTCATCTAGACCTAACCACCTTTTATTAGTCAGCTTTTTGTCTCTATGACCAAAATACCTGACAAGAATAACTTATAGGAGAAAAAGTTTATTCTGAGCTCACAGCTTCAGAGATGTAATCCATGGTCAGTCAAGCCCACACTGAGGGAGAACATCATGGTGGAAGGGCAACATGAGGAGCCCTGCTCCACTTAGGGCATCCAGGAAGTGGGGGCAGGGATGAAGCCTTCTAGGGCATATAGGCATGCCCCCAGTGATCCACCTCCTACAGCCATACCTCACCTGCCTACAGTTATCACCCAGTTAGACCACTCAAACTTGGATGGACTTGTGAGGTTACAGTTCTTACAATTCAATCATTTTATCTCTGAATATTGCTGCATTAACAGAGGAGTTTTGGGGGGAACCTCATATACAAAACATAACATTGAGGGGCTGGAGCGGTGGCTCAGCGGTTTTGGCGCTTGCCTGGCAAGCACGAGGACCTGGGTTCAAGCCCCAGCACCACATACACAACTGAGTGTTGGAGCAACGAAGGCCATGTGAAAAACTAAATAAAGCTGTTCCTGTCTTAAAAAAAACAAACAAACAAACAAAAAAAAACATAACATTGCCTAAAGCCTCACCTCCAAATAAATACCTCCACATACCTAAACTGGGGGTTAGGGCTTCAACATATGAATTTGGGGACGGGAGATATAAATATTCAGTCCATCACACCATTTCACTTAGATGGAAAGGGAAGGTCCTTACTACAACCTACCAGCTCTTGTCACCTTTCTGTTAAACATCACCTCTCACTTCCAACTCCCTCTCAGCCATAACAGGCAGGCTTTCATCAACTAGCCCTGAGAAGCTCTGCCCTCTGGTGTCTGCAAAACCTGCTTCCTTGCTTGCTGCTGCAGCTCACTGCAATCTGACCTCTAACAGGCTTTGTTATTTTGTCAGCTATTGTTCACTGCTGTATTGCAGGTGTCTAGAAGTATAAAATCTACATGATAAATGTTCAAAAAAGATTTGCTAAATGGATGAATAAATGAATGAGTCTAATTTTGTTGGCCAAGTGTACATCTAAATCTGAAGTGATTTTCCTACAATTTTCCCAATAGTTCTATATCCAAAATGGGTCATATCTCCTATGTTTTATTTTGTTTTTCAAAATAACTAAAAATATATCAAGTAGAATAAGAAAGCTGAGTGAGAGTGTAAGAGGGGAATAATTTAAAGTACCATCAGCAAGCTTCATAAACTGGTAAGCCCTTATCTTTCTTGCCTTGGTTTCATTTGTGTTTGGTTTCACAAATACTCATTGAGGAAGCTAAATGCATTCCTTTGTTTTGGTTTGGGCACATAATCAACAATTTTAGCAGCAAATACACAACAGTCCAACTATTCAGGAAATTCCCTTGAAATCTATCCTCCGTAGATTTACTGTGGTATAAACTTAGCTAGAAATTGCTATAAACTATCAGGGAAGACATAGTCCTATTTCTGTTTTAGAAACTATAAAAATGTCTTTTCTTTCTTTCCCTTTTTCTCTTTGGTCTATAGGTTGGTTACTAAGCTTTTGCTGTGTAGGCTGTTATAGGCTGCCTAAGCAGTACTGGCCAAGGAACCCAGGGCCTCACATACGCAAAGCAAGCATAAGCTATATCCTCAGCTCTTTTTTATTTTGAGACAGTGTGTCACTAAATTTCTTAGGCTGGCCTGGAATTCGCAATCCTTCTGCCTCAGGCTTCTGAGTAGCTGGAATTATAGGCATGTATCATGGTGCACAGCTGAGTGCTTTTGAAATAATAAGTACTAAATATTTATAAAAGGACTCAAGGTCTCTGAACTGGTTTCCTAGATCTAAAAGGAAGGAAAGAATATCAGCCCGGTTGATGTCCATCCTCTCTTGAACTTGTTGCTCTCCCACCTCTTTCCCCAATTTGGTATTGTACATTCACTCTTATCTATTAATACCTCCTAATTTGTAACTTTAGAGCTGGAGACATCAGTCACTCTTCTAGTTTCTGACCCCTCTAAGTAGAAACTACGAGTCAACAATGCACTCAAATAATTCCATACATTTGTCTAGACCTAATATGAAGAAATCAATTCAGTGAAGAAAAGGGAAGACTGACTGGGCAAATGAGATTGAAAACTATGGAGCTTGAAGGGTAAAATAGAACAGTTCTGATTAGAGATGAAAGATGGGAGAGTGTGGGGGCAGGGAGGAAGGGAGGTAGAGAGAGACAAGAGAGAAGACAGACAGAATACAAGAGAGACACGGAGTGCAGAAGAAAACAGAATCAGGTATTTGGAGAATGTGAACTTGTGAATAACAAGTGCTATGCAGGAAGTTCATTATTTTCTTTCCTGAGGTATGATTCCCACAGGAAATACAGGGGATATTTCCCTAGGGGGAAGATCAGATCCTTACAAGAAGCAGAATACAATGTGCTCTTGGAGGTAGAAGTCAATCAGAGCAGTTTATGACCTTAGCAAAATGAGCTGTAAGAAAATAGTAGAGAAGTTTCACCTGCTTCTAAAATGCATTCATTAGGGTTATGCTTCTTGTCAGCTTTTGCATAAGCAGCTCTAGAGAAAGTATCAAATATCCTCCAAATCTGTCCCTAACTTAATAACTAAGGAAAAATGATTTTAGAGAAACACTGGGAGAATCCAAAGCTATATTAGGGAAACAATGGCTAAGGGGAGATCTTCCCAAGTGATTTGAAAGGTATTATCTTCATCTGCTTCCTCCCCTTACCAGTGGCTACTCACCTAGCATTATTGTGAATTAGGAAAACTAATAAATATAAAAATGTATAGTAAGTTATGTAAGCAAAGCATATGAATGGTTGTGGGAAACAGAAAGTACCATGGTCCATTTTCAGAATATAGTATTTAGCCTTAAATGTAAAACTGGGATGCAAGAAAGGGAGCCAGAGGAGAAATTGAGCAGAATGGAAAGTTACACAATAGCACAATAGCCTATGGCTGTGGCAGGTCCAAAGTCCATGCACCTGAGCAGCCCCTTGACAAACAGGAGGTGGGGGGAAGGGTTGGGCCTAACTAACTCTCTAAAGAAACTGTAACATAGGTAAAGAAGTAAGAGTTGCATTGCATATGTGTCAGAATTCATGTACCCCAAGAAGAAGAATGAAAAAAGGTGGGAATAATTAAAGGTATATTTTTTTAAATAACCCAAAAGGTGACAGTAAAATCTAGGCAATGTTTAGGAAGACTGTATACCACACAGTACTCAGACAACCAGGAACTTCGGGAGGGACCTTGTGCTCCAGGAGATAAAATGCTGTTGATAAAATGTGTGTGCTTGCTTGCTGGAATTTGTTTTGTAGCACACCCTTCTGCAGAAGTAAAGTTTGCCTTGCTGAGCTACTTCTGAGCACATGTGATTCCTCATGGTACCCCAGCACTTCTAATAATAGGTATGATTATTATCCCATAGTTTCCACCATACTTTTAAGAATAATTGGTGTGCTTGACACTGAAGGTAAAATGTGAAGTCCCTCAAACCATGGAGCTAAGTTTTGGGGGAAATAAGGGCATGTAAATAGATAACATGGTACCAGACTCATGCCTAACTTGACCAGCACCCCTGAGCAAATCAGCAGAAGAAATCAACCTTTCCAGGCAGAAACTTTTGTACTCTGTCACACACACCAAGAATACCAGTAAGAGGAGTCAGGGAAGATTGAGGGGTGGCTTCAGAGACAGACCTCAGAAGGAGACAGATGAGACAGAGGGAGGAGAAAATGACCACTTCCCAGCAGGAAGGTGCAACTGAAAAGGCACTGAGAAAAGACAGAAAATTTTGAAATGGCAGGATTGGAGTGAGGGTCCATATGGTTGGAGAGTACAGAATAATTAGGGGAATTCAAAATGTGTAGCCATATGCAGTGTTAGGATTTTAGAATTTAGCCTGAGGAACTAGGGAGCCAGAGAAGGATTTTAAGGAGTGGAATAAGGGATCTAATATGCATTTTTAAAAGACCCCTTTCTCTGGGCATGCCTGTAGTCCCTTATTACTACAAGGTCAGGGAATTTGGAGGCTGAGGTAGAAGGAATGCAAGTTTAAGGCCAGCCTAGGCAACTTATCAAAACCCTGCTTCAAAATAAAAAAATAAAATAAAATAAAATAAAAAAGGGACGAGGATGTCGCTCAGTGGTAAAGCACCCCTACATTTAATTCTCAATACTGCTAAATTAATTAATTAAATAGAAATAAAGGCCCCATCCTCAGTAGCAAAGTGAAGCATTCAGAAGAGGAAAGGTTTATGACCTTATGGCATATGCAATAAAGAGAAGGGGACTGGCCATTAAGGAAGTTGAAGACTAATGCAGGAGGATCACAAGTTCAAAGCCAGCCTCAGCAACTTAGTGAGACCCTGTCTCAAAATAAATAATAAAAAAAAAAAGGACTGGGGATGTGGCTGAGTTGGTAAGTGCCCCTGGACTCAATCCCTGGTACATAAATAAATAACTAAATAAAGGAAGGAAGTGGAAGTGAGATGACTATCCTGTGATTATATAAACTGGCAAGGAAAGGAGAATAAGCAGGAGTACACCAGGTCAGTAACCTAGGAGAGGCTCTAAGGTGAGGAAGGGAATAAGCAGAGGAGCAGGTTTGGGTGGGGACTGGCTCAGGCAGTGTGTAAAACAAGGACCATTTTGTGCATAGTAGTATAAATAAGGTTTCAGACTAGTATTCAACCATTTCAGTAGGTAATGAGGAACATGTCTGGAGGGAAATGTTAAATGAAAAGAGAGATTAAGGAATTACCAGTATGTTAATAGGATGGCCTGGGTAGATATAAGAGTTAGACAGAGGAAGACAAAACCAGGAAGGTGACTGGGAATGAGGAGAGATAATGAAGAAAGCTAGAAAACACTGTGTTACAAAAGCCCAAAGAGGTGACTCACACTTTCACCTACAGAAAAACATCAAGTAGGACCAGAACCAAGAAGTTTCCCCTGGACTTAGTAATAAAGAGGAGGCATTAGTCACTCTGAGAGGAGTATCACCAAGCACTAACGGGAGATTAAATCCAGAGACTCAGAAATGAATGGGCCTCAAAGAAATGAAAACAGCACTTCTCTTCATTGAGAAGGAAACAAGGGGGAATATTCCTTACACAGTTCATTGTGTGAGCACTTTTTTAAATGGAGAAGGATGGTCACCTGGCATTGTCCATACATAGACTCTTCAACTTTCATGATGTTGGGGAAACAGTGCTCCTTCCTCCCTAAATCTTGTCCTTTGAGATATTTGAATCTGTCCAATACCCTGCAGAAAGCCTTCTACAAACAGTATGAATCTCTTTTTCCTCTGTGTTTTGGACCCTTAATTAAATGCTCCTTTGCACAGTTGAATATGTTCATGTGTGCATGTCCTAACTTTCCTCACAAGTAGGAAGCCCCTTATATGTCAACAATATCTGGTACTACACTGGTCACATTCTAGATTATTCTAGATTATTTAGATAAAGATCTAAATAAAAAGTAAAGCAGCTGCACAGAGAGGTCTCACTGCTTTCCACAGACAAGGAAATGAAGAACAGAAGGCTTGTAGAGTTGAAAACTGAACTTTGGAATCAAACAAATGTATTTGAATCCTGGTTCCGCCCTTCATAAACTAAGTGACCCCAGTCAAATTAAATAAATCTCTTTGAGATTCACCTTCCTCATCTGTACAAGGCACAGAGTAAATGCTCAATATTTAGTGAACTTAATCAAAAATGGAGATAGTAGTAGTATCTGCAGAGTAGTTAGAAAACTAAATAATTATGTTAAGTATTTAAACACAATAGGTTTCAGGTTATTGTTATCTAATAATCTTTCTTTCTTACAGATTTTATTCCCTGTTCCTGGTATGGAAAAAGAAAAGAGAACAGGAAGCCTAGTGTTCAGTGGAGTTGAATAGAAGGTTCCTGGCCAAAGTTTACTGGGGATTAAGATTTTTATAACATCATCCCTTGAACACTGTTTTTTGTTTTGTTTTTTGCAAATTGCTATCCTTGAAAATCTGTATCAGAATCACAGGCAATGTTTGATTTAAGATATAAGTATAGAAATTTTTAAAAAGCAATGACCAAAAATAAATGTACGATATATTCCTAGAGCCCACCCCTAGTTAATCTGTGGCATTAAAACCTAAGAAAATGTAATTGTATCAAGGGAAATTAATGTATACAAATGCTTTAACTCTTCTGAATCATGGTTTGAAAGTCCTTCTCACCCCAAATGTATTTTGTCCAGAGTTACTTATTCTAAAACAAGTTCAGTTTTGAAGCATCAATGGATATTTTAATTATTTCCTAGGAGTTCCATTCAAGGATGGACTCTACCGAGTCACTTTTATCTCGAGTCACCATAATTTTAGCATGGGGTAGGAGTTGAGGGATGGTGGGAAGATTTCACAACTTTTCCTATCCAGTGCTACAGAAAATCAAGGCATCTCTGGGTACTGTTAGAATCTCTGTTCACCTCCACTCGTCTCCCTCCCACCTTCCTCTTACCTAAAGGTGCCACCAGAAGTGGGTAGCATTTGGTGGGACTATACGCATGGCAACATCAAAGACCTTACAGTTTATGAAGTCATTCAAGCTCCTTTTCATTGATTGGCAGATAAAGATTACAAGATTAGTTTAATAAACTATCACTTTTTGGAACTTATATTTTCCATCGTCTAATTGTTCATTCCTTACTCAGATAGCTACTACTAGCCTTTCGGAAGTTACCAGATCATTCAGTAATTTAATAATTCAAACTTCAAAGTGTTATTAAAACACTATATGAACTATTCCCATACCTTCTCAAGGTACTTTTTAAAAAATCATGTTATGGGGGCTGGAGCAGTGACTTGGTTGTTATGGTGCTTGCCTGGCATGCGTGAGTACTCGGGTTTGAGCCCAGGCACCACATACACAATGAAGTGTTGTGTTGGAGCAATGAAAGCCACATGAAAACCTGAATAAAAAATGATTCTCTCTCTCTCACTGTCCCTCTCTCTTTAAAAAAAATAATAATCATGTTATCTATGAAAGTAAAATGCAGGCAATAATTTCTAATAATAATAGGAGAATACTAAGGCAGTAAATTTGCTATTGGCAACAAAAAAAATGAGAATACAATTTGTGCTGAGCTGCCATGATCCATTCATAGTTATCACTAAATTCCTTGGTTTGCAAAGTGAACATAGAAGTCAGGTTAAAATATACCTATAGAATAAAAGAGACATACTACACTTTTAATTAAGAACATGAGAGAACATCTGAACAGTATTACAAAATTAGTTTACAACAGATAATATAACAAAGGAATAGCAGGAATGATCTCTATGTAATATGACTCAATGATTAGAAATTAAACAATTTAATTACCAAATAAATAAATCTATGAAAGGGAAAAATCTTTCCCAGATCAACTGATCAAACATTGTGTTTCTTCAGTCTATATCCATTCAAATAAATGCTAAAAATGTGAAATTTCAAAGGAAAGAGAGTTCTATCTTCCAGGATGTGAGGCAAACAGGACAGGAAAGTCCAGCAACAACAGAAGCACTAGGCCACAGGCAAGCATCATAGGCTCAGGTCATGTACAGGGTTGTTTGCAAAGTCATACATGGGTTCTCACGAGCCCAGATTTCAAGTGTGTAGAACAAATGGTCCTGAGCCCGGGAAGAGCAAGTCCAACTAAAAGAGCCAAGACTGCTGTATCCATTACCAGTAATAAGAACAGGGTTTGAAACTGTGTTGACAGTCTTTGGAGGCCAAGGGATTCTGATATACTGTTGACACAAAGTAAGAACTGTTCTTTCTTGGCAGCTCCCAGTCCATATCTATATACAAGTGAATGAATGTGGGTTGGTATCTCTCAGCAGCCATTCCTTTCATCCACCATCTTGATAACCTGCTAGATTTGGCTGTGTACCTTGATGTGGTTTGTTTATTTCTCTCACTTGGGAAAATTTGTTACACTGGGTAAGGGTCAATGTGCTTGGAGCTGTACTGCCCTCTTGCTCTGAGGAATATCAGACTCCTCAGTAGTAATCACACTGCCCAATTCTGATTAAACTGGATAGGATACTTAAGAGAACCCAGGACAGGTTTACAAGAAAAAAAAGGTATAAAGATAATGGGAATCTACTCATGAAATATTTGTAAATGAAGATGAATATGTTCTTTTCTGTATTCTCATAGAAAGGGTCTTTATTACATCAAAACTATTTCATTACAGCTCATACTCATTATTATCAAACTGGGTTTATGTTATTTAAAAAGGCAAGCTCTAAACAAAAACAAAAACAAAAAACAAAAAAACCCAGAGCAACAAAAACCCAGCAAGCTCTCAACGGAAGCCATTATAACTTGAACTTCATAACAGGTGTAGACCTAATGTATTCAGGGTGTTTAGAGATAGATGGGAAATAAATTCAAAAAGAAAAAGACCTTAGCACAATCAGAATAAATAATAACAACAAAAATCTTGTCAGATTTCTAGCTTAGAGAGCAGCAAACTAACCATAGGAAAAGAAAGCTTACTTTGATAACATACAGGTCAAGTATTTAAAAGTATGAGAAAAGTTCACGGATCAAAATTATTCTAGAGGTAGTATATATGTGCAAGTTTAAAGGTAATCTAAAAAGATAATCAGTTTTCAAGTAAAAACAATAAACGGAAGTGGTAGCTGTTCAAGTTCTAAACCAAGTCAAAAATCAAAAGTTATTTAGGTGATTTGGGTGATTGATTAGGTACCAAGAGATGGGAACAACTATGTAAAACTTCAACATGGGCAAGAAATCTAGCCATGGGTAACTGGGAGCACAGGTAACTGCAGGATCAACAGCAAGACTGAAATAATACTAAGCAGAGGAGTAGGGCTTTTCATGTCACATTAGACCTGGAATCCAGGGCAGAGGTAAACTAGAAATCAGAACTGAAATGGCACTATATTCCAGAATAAGAAGAGCTCAAAAGCAGAGAGCAATGCAGGTCATCACTGTACCCAGCTATTTTGGCTTCTTGTGTTAGAGATTCAGAATATAAAGTGACCAAAGCCAGATACAAGAAAGTGCAAGGAAATTTAGCTGATAAGTTCTTCTAGACTTCAGAGCAGATTAACAAACATGACCCAAAGACCAAATCCAGCTCACCATCAATTTTTGTATATCCTATAAACTGAGAATTATTTTTTTCATTTTAAAATGGTTGAAAAAAATCAAAGAATATTTATGACATGCAAACAAAGGAAAACAGATTTCAGTGTCCATGAATAAATTTTTACTGGAACACCATTATACCTTCATTTATGGTATGGTTGTTGCTGCTTTCACACAACAATGGTAAAGTCCACAGTTAGGATGATAAAGCATGGCTGCAAAGCCTAAAATATTTACAAGGTACTTTACATAAGACATCTGCAATCCATGCTCCAGAGCAGGGCTCCCAAACACCTTTAAAGAACATGCATGTCTGTTATAGAAGTGGCCATAAGAGATAACCATTCCTCTTTCTTTATTGACCAGTTTGATAATTTGATCTGAAAAGCAGATTTTTGCTATAGAGTAATGAAAATAAATAAGTATTTAACAATGAGGTTTATCTAGTCTTCCTGGAATCAACAGGCACTATGACAAGGGGCAGTGGGGACCTATAATTTTTATTGATAGTACTTTCTGGGGTGTGATAAGATACTCCCCTGAAAGGTGCAGAGGCAGCTAACACTTGTAGGTATTGTCACAGGAATGAGACAGGGAGCACTTGACACTCCTGACAAAGATGATTCAAATTCTAAAGGGTGCAAGGGAAGCACATAAAGGATGACCAAAAGGGTCTCCACCAAGATTCCAACCAGCAGGATGGGAATTTCCAACTAAGAGATAAAGGGATACTTAGGAAGGTCAAGTAGTAAAAATGGGCAGGCTGACTCATGAGGCTTATTGACCTGTCAAACAAGCCAGGAGCCATGTGTTTGCTCTCCTGTCATACAATCTTTGCTTAAGTGTGGGTCAGTGCCAGGCCACTATACTCATTTTATACAGAAGAAAACCAAAAGCCTGGAGACACATCCTGTGCTTAGTGGGGAGAAAAATCAGCTATCATGAAGCAAAATTTGTATGTCTCTTTTTATTTATATTAATATAAGTGTTTATTTCCCTTCCAATTATCTAAACTTGAACTTAAAAAAAAAGTACCCATGCACTGGCTTAATTCCTATAAGGTTATTTATGAAGTGATGACCCCATGTGAGATGCTGTTTTAGATCTGACAGTACATAAGCAAATTCCTTGCCTTCCTGGGGTTTTGTATGCTAGTGGAAGGAAAAATAATCAAATCAACAAGTAGCTACACAATATTTTTTCTGTGAGTGTGACTGAATAAACAAAGCAAAGAAGGATGATAGGGAAGGAGTGCTGGGGTATGTTGGGGAGGGAAGCTGTTCTTTCTCACAGAGCTGTCAGAGGAGGCCTCCCCTCCTGATTCTGATGGATGAGCAGAGGCCCACAGGAAGAGCAAGCATGCCCCCCACCCCTCAGAAAGAACTCCAGGCAATGCCTACAGTAGGAAGACACCAGGAACAGTTGAAGAAACACAGGAGCCTACAGAAGGATCAGAGAAACAGGGGAAGAAGAGTCAGCTAAGATTAGAGAGTAAGGGGGATGGGCAGCCATTACAGCTTAAGGCCTAACAGTTTTATGAAGACTTCAACTTGTCCTCTGTGAAGTGCGAAGCCGCTGATAAGTTTCTGAGGGAAGAGATATGGTCAGACTTTCAGTAGCCAGAATAATTCTGCTAAAATAAATCTGATTACTGTCACTTCACTATTTAAAAAAGAAAAAAACCTTCCCAAATGAAAAACAACTGCATCACAAATATCCAGCTCATTTATTGTCTCAAAAATACTAAGTTCTACTTTACCTCATGATAAGCTTACAATTTTTTTTCATTTTGTTGGAAGATGCTTTGCAAGTGTTAACATCACAATAACACACCACTGATTCAGATAAATTGGGGAGAAGACCTGTCAAAATTGGCCTAAAGATTGAATTACTCTATTTTATTTAAAGAAATTGCATTATCCCTTAGTGTGCAAAGTAAGAAATCAGGCTTGCCAAGGTTGTCTAATAAAATTTGTTTTGATGAATCGTTTTTTTTTTTAAGCAACTGAAATTAGAATATGCCAGCAACAGACTGTTCCCTTGGCTTCTGCTTACAGTGCAATTTCTATGCTTCATTTTAATTAGATACTTATAAATTGTTTCAAAAGCAGTTTATTCTCTTCACTGGGCTTACCCTTTAAAGAGATGCCTTAAGTAATTAGAATTCTTTTATTTTTTTAACATAAGGAAGTTGTATGAGTCCAGCCATGTAAAGCTGGCTCTTTAGACTTTTGTTGTTACTGTTGTCACTGTAACCTTTTTATTAGTTGAATATGGACTTAGATGGGGGAATCATTATCAAACAATCAAGAACAAATGTATATTCACATACTTAGCCAAGCCTGATGCCATTCCATGATTTCCCCCTTGGGTTCCCCATGGATCTGTTTCCCCAAATTGAACCCTTGTGTTAAATGAACTTCTCATGGAGGTTGGAGATCTCCTTCTGAGTTGATCCCTCCATACTCTCTCCCTCCAGTCTCCTTGATATCCTTCCTAATCCCTTCCCCTTCCCTGCCCTCCTCCCTACGTCTCCAGATATCCTAGGCAAGGTTCCCCCTGTTTGTATAAAAATTCATACATGTTGAGGTTATTATTAGCTTAGCCATCTATCATACTGTGTCCGGTTGTATTCTAGCTTCCACAAATGAGAGAAAACATTTGGCCCTTGAGTCTCTGAGATTGGGGTACTTCACTTAGCATAATTTTTCCCATCTCCATCCATTTGGCAGCAAAAGCCATAATATCATTTTGTCTAATAGCCGAGTAGTATTTCATTGTATATATGTACCAAAGTTTTTGAATCTACTTGTTGAGTGAGGGGCATCTGGGTTGGTTCCATAGTCTAGCTATAGTAAATTGAGCTGCTATAAACATTGATGAAGCCGTATCTCTATAATACGCCAATTCTAACTCTTTTGGGAAAATACCAAAAAGTGGAATAGCTGGGTCATAAGGTGGTTCCAGCCCTAATATTTTGAGGAGTCTCAACACTGCTTTCCATCCAGAGTGGCTGAACCAGTTTGCAGTCCTACCAGCAATGTGACAGTGTTCCTCTTTTCCCACAGCCCTGCCCCCCAGCATCTGTCTTTGTTCGTATTCTTCATTTTTGCCACTCTAACAGGAGTGAGGTGGAATCTCATTGAAGTTTGTTTTTTTTCTTTTAAAGAGAAAAGGACAGTGAGAGAGAGACAGAATCAATTTTTATTGAGTTTTTCACATGGTTTTAGTTTCTCTGACACTTAGTTGTGTTTGTGGGTTGCTGGGGTTTGAACCTGTGTACTTGTGCATGCTGGGCAAGCACTGTAACCACCAAGCCACCACTCCAGCCCCCTCACTGAAGTTTTGATTTGCATTTCTCTTACTGCTAATGATGTAGAGCATTTTCTCATCCATTTATGGGCTTTCTGGACTTCCTCTGCTGAGAAGTTTCTTTTTAGATCTATAGCCCATTTATTGATTGGATTCTTTGTGATTTTGGTGTTTAGTTTTTCTAGTTCTTTGTATATTCTGGATATTAGCCCTCTGTCTGAGGTGTAGCATGCAAAGATTTTCTCCCATTCTGTAGGATCTCTCTTGACACTCTTGACTAATTCTAATTCTAATTCTTTAGCTGTGCAAAAGTTTTTTTAGTTAGTTGCATCCCATTCATTTATTCTTGACTTTACTGCTTGCACCATGGGAGTTTTGTTAAGGAAGGTGGTGCCAACTCCTATGTCCTGTAGTGTTGATCCTACTTCTTTTTCAAGTAAATTTAAAGTTGTTGGCTTAATATCCAGATCTTTGAACCATTTTGATTTAATTTTTGTGCATGGCGAAAGGTAAGGATCCAATTTCAATTGTCTACATATGGCTGTTCAATTTGTCCAACACCATTTGTTGAATAGGCTTTCTTCCACACTATGTTTTTGCCTCCTTTATCAAATATCAGATAGTTAAAAGGTATGGGGGTTCGTCTCAGAATCCTCTATTCTGTTCCATTGATCTTCAGTTCTGTTTTGATACCAATACCATGCTGGTTTTGTTACTATGGCCCTGTGTTACTGCAACCTTAAACCATAACCTTAGCACAAGGGCATTTTGGACCAAATGATTCATTATTGCACAAGGTTTTCGTGTGCTTTTTAGGATGCTTAGTAGCATCCCTGACCTCTACCCAAAAAATGCCTCTACCCAGAAAGGGACCCCCAGTTGTGACAATCAGAAATGTCTCTACCCTTTGCCAAATGTCTCTAGGAGGAGGAAAAATAGAAGGCAGGGAAAATTCCCCAAGTTGAAAACCACTACCCTTAAGCATGGATTCTCTGATTTTCTGCAGGGGGGAAAAAAGCACTCTTTTCTCTTGTCCATATTACAAATATATTCTTGAGAGTGACTGGGAGATGTAATTTAATTTTGAAGGGCAGATTTATATAAGGACTATCAAAAGAAAAGGTCACTGGAATAATCAACACATATGAGAATGACATTTGAAAAGCATGTTCCATCAGAGCTCTTCTCTTGGAAAGATCCTAACAAATAATCTTAAATGTATATTTGGCACCACTAGTTTTTACATAAACTATCTGGGGGATGGCAAGTGACAGAGAAAAGGAAAAAAAAGTCAATTTTCAAAATAGTAACTTTGTTACAGCTCCAACAAAATTAAGCCTATATGGAAAATGTATATAGTCCTGATAATTTTCTTATAGTCAAAGGAGTACAAACTGATGTAATCCTATACAAAATCAACACATTTGAATCAATATTGCTTCTTTGTACATCTCCAAATATTTTGTGTTCAAATATAAGTTCTTTTTATCTAAAATAAAATCTTTATCTAAAATAAAATTTTGGCTGTTTCATATATAAGGTATGTTTTTTTAAAAGAGAGAGACTGAGAAACAGAGAAAGAGAGAATCAATTTTATTAGTTTTTCATATGACTGTTGTTGCTCAGACACTCTGTTGTGTACATGGTGCTGGGGTATGAACCCAGGTTCTCGTGCATGCCAGGCAAGCACCGAAACTGCTGAGTGACTGCTCCAGCCCCATAAAGTATGTTTTGAAGCACAAATAGAATGAAAAACTCTTAACAATTGTTATTTTTCTTTAAGAAAAAGAACAACTGTTCATTATTGTTACAAGTAAGCATTCTGTATCATTCTGTCTATGGGCTCTTAGTAATCGCTTACTGCTAGGTAGGTTCATCCACTTTTGTTATCCCCTAAATAGAGATGACTCAAAATATATATCTGCACTCTGGAGCTCTATGTGGTATCCCACAGGCAAGTTCATGAGAGATATACAAATTAAAACAGTTTGAGCTATGAAAGACAAGGCATGGCGCCAGTCAGAGACGTGCTTTATTCTAGCAGACATGGGTGAAAAACCGCTAGAAACTCTAGACCACAGTTAGGTGGTGGAGTTTCTGCAGTCCTTGGTGGTTCAAAAGATACCTTGAGAACCAACTTGACTGCTCTTGACTTTAGCAGCATTCAGTCCCAACCTAGGAGGGATGGTCACTGTTGCCAACCACTTCCACGCTGAAGAGACTGTGCAAATGATGAAAAGCTTACAATTTCTGCCAAAAAAAAAAGATAAGTAGTTTGGGAAGTGTCATTTGCTATTGTATTTTTTCTTTTCTGTCCATAGTCCAACAAAATGAATAATTTTTCAATTCATGAAAAAAATTTCATCAAGTATCAAGTCAGTTAATTTCGAATTTCTTTTTTTCTTTTCTTTTTTTTTTTTTTTTTGCTTTTGCTCCTATTCTCAGTTAAAGAGTTCAACATCTCTCTAGTCACTCAAATTAGAAACCTCACAGAAACCTCTTTCTAACCCAATTGCCATAGTATACTGCCCCAGCTCTCCCAATTCTAGAGCAAGGTCTCTGGTACCCTTGTCCTCCCCCCCACCCCCACCCCACCCCACCCCCGTTGCCACGGTTCCAGAGCTCATCCTATGTCTTATTCAGTTTAATCCCAAAGGCTATCAAGTGCTCTTTCATCACCAGTTGAATAATGATGTTCTACCAAATTTGTTATTTTAAGAAACTGATAATCAGAACTGGAATGGTGGCTAGGTGGTTACAGTGCTTGCCTGGCATGCATGAGGATGTGAGTTCAAACCCCAGGACCACATACACAAAAAAGTGTTGGAGCAATGAAAGCCATGTAAAAAATAAATAAAAATTTATTCTTTCTCCCTTTTTGAAAGAAATAAAGAAAGAAGCTGATAATCATGTGAGTCAAATACAAAAATCTTTAATAATACTTTTTTCTACGGATTAAAAATCAACTTCCTTCCCTTAGAAAGTCAAGTCCCCCCACTATTATTCCCAGTCTTTATAGCTGACACACAGCATTCTCGATTTTCTATTATTTTCAAGTATGACAAGGACTTTTACATCTGATCTTTTTCTTTCATTAGTCTGTTTTTCAACAATGCTAGCAAGTCCAATCCCTACATTTCTGGAAAATTCTATTCACTATCTTTTAAATTTCAGCTCATAGTCTTAGTTTATACCTTAGTGCTTCCACAGCACCTTTTTAACAGCTTTATCATAGTATGAAACCATTCTATATTTTAGTTGCATATGTAACAGTCTGCCCTTGAACTCCTGTTGATCAAGGAAAAGGTCTCATTCATCTTTGTAGTCCTTAAGTACTTTAGCTGTAAGGCGGCACTACTGAGCTCAAATAATTAACACCTTCTAAATTGTATACTTTAATTTGTTAATCTTTCATTTTATCTTTACTCAGACAGATACAATTTTTATTCCAGCATCAAATGTGGATGTAAAACGCATCAAATGATTATCTCAGAAATTAGGAAAAAGGTGCTGGAGCGGTGGCTCAGTGGTTTTGGCACTTGCCTGGCAAGCACGAGGACCTGGGTTCAAGCCCCAGCACCAAGTACACAACTAAGTGTTGGAGCAACTAAGGCCATGTGAAAACTAAATAAAGTTGTTCTTCTCTTTCTCTGTCTCTCTCACTGTCATTCTCTTTTTAAAAAAAAAAGAAAAGAAAAGAAAAAAGAAGTTAGAAAAAAATGAGTGGTAAAAAATTAGTACATTTCATTTACTACATTTCTCAAAAAGTTTAAAGAAATATTTTCAAGGCTAATCAAAATATAATAGCTTTACCAAACCCATTTCAGAGTGAGCATTTTGATCTAATAAAAAATTGACAAGATTAAAGCACAATTTTTTTACAAATATTAACAGAAATTCATTTACATATGCAAAAACACTGATAATACTCCAAAAGATACAAATTATGGATGTTCTTACAAGGGAATTATTTATATAAAATAAGATCCCACATAGATATTTATAAGTAAAGGCATTCATTGCCTCAACAAAACAAATGAAAGATAAGAAATCATATTCTTCAAAATAATGTGCTCGTGAAAATATTGCCAGATCTTCTTTGGTGAATAACACTGTAGGCTGCAGAAAACTTTCTTCTTATTCTAACCACTTGGCTTAAACATTTACACAATAAACCTACTATAAAAAACTGAACTTTGAAAACTGAATTACAAAAACTCTTTATTTAAACTGCACTAGTGTGAAAAAAATTATCAAATATTTTTCTCTCTATTCACAGATATTATGAATTACTACTAAACAATGTGAAAGAATATTTCAAGAGAAAAATTCAAATCAGACCTCTATATGCATCTATTTCTTCCTCCAACATAGGCCATTAGCCTTTTAAACTAAATAATCAATAAAATTAAGAATTTAATTCATATTGCTGTATATGTCTATTTTCTTTTCTTTCAACGTAGGCCACTAGCCTTTTAAACTAAATAATCAATATAATTAATGTTACATCAAAAATAACCTGACACAATCATAAATTCTTGGTGAGCTCATTAGAGCTGGGAGTGATACTGACATATGCACTATAAATCAACTCTAGACAGCAATACTTCTACCTGTGAAACATTTATTTATTTTGCAGTACTAAGTTTAAACTCAGGGCCTTGTGCATCTTGGACAACTACCCTAAAACTGTGCTAAATCTCCAGACCTGTGGAACATTTTTAAAGAAAACAAATTTCCATGTTTATATTTATAAATAATAAGAATATGGAGCTACCTTTCCTAGGGTGACAACTATTCTGTCAAAATAAAACTATAGGTAGCAAAGAGCTAGAAATAAATATTATAATCAAACTCCAAAGATCTTTTCAAACATTATTTCAAAACTCTAAGTTGGTATTCCTCTCTATATTAATTTAAGTAAGATATAAGCAATGATTGCTGTTAAAAAACACATGTTTGAGGATTTATTTGACCTTAATACAAATCATCAGTTAGCACTCATTATCACATAACTATCTGATTGTGATTTCTTTTTCCTAAATGTAAAATAGTTTTTAACACGCACTGGAGACAAAGCAACCTCTTTAACAAATGGTGCTTGAACAACTGGTTTTCCCTAAGAATGAAACTGTACCCTTATCTCTCATCCTGCACAAAAACCAACTCAAAATGGATCAAAGACTTTGGAATTAGACCAGAAGCTATGCAACTCCTAGAAGAAAACATCAATACCCCCCCCCCTTTTAGACACAGGCAACATCTTTCTTAATAGAACTCCTAAAGCTTAGGCAACAATGTGAAGAGTTAATAAATCATCAAATTAAAAAGCTTCTGCCCACGGGGCTGGGTATTTAGCTCAGTGGCAGAGCGCTTGTCTAGCATGCTCAAGGCCCTGAGTTTGGTCCTCAGCACTGAAAAAAAAAGCTTCTGCACAGCAAAGGATATAATTTTGAATGTGAAGGTAGAACCCATAGAAGGGAGAAAATCTTTGCTAGCTACTCTTCTGACAGAGAATCTAGAATGTATAAAGAGCTCAAAAAATCAAATAACCCAGTTAATAAGTGGGCAAATAAATTAAACAGAAATTTCTCAAAAGATGAAATACAAACAGCCAACAAACACATGAAAATATGTTCGATATCATTAGCAATTAGGGAAATGCAAATCAAAACTATGCAGTGATTTTATCTCACACAGGTCAGAATGGCAGTCATCAAGAATACAAATAATAAGAAATGCTAAAGAGGATATGGAGTAAGAGAAACACTTTAACATTGCTGATGGGACTATAAATTAGTACAACTATGGAAATCAGTATGGAGGCTCCTCAGAAGACTAGGCATGGAAGCACCATATGACCCAGCTATATCACTTTTTGGTATTTATTCTGATGAATTAAGGTCATGTCACTACAATGATACATGCATACCCATATTTATAGCAGCACAATTCACAATAATCAAACTATGCAACCAGCTTAAGTGTACATCAATGGATGAGTGGATAAAGAAAATGTGGTATATATAAATAATGGAGTTCAACAACAAAAATGAAATTATGGCAGGAAATTATGCAGGAAAATGGATGGAATTAGAAACCATCATGTTAAACAAAATGAAACAAACTCAGAAGGTTAAGGCTCATGCTTTTGCTTATCTATAAAAGCTAGCAGTAAAAAAGAAAACAAAAGTGGGGGTGGATCTTTTAAAAATCAAAGGTAGCGCAGTAGATGAAAGGGGCCCAAGGGTGGAATGTAGGGAGAGAGGAGGAAAGTGCTGGTGAGTGATATTAGCCAAATTATATTGGTATATTTTGTACATGTACAAATATGTAACAACAAATCCATCTATATGTACAACTATAATGTACCAATAAAAATATGGAAAAAACAATTTTTACATTTTATTTTATTATGTTACTAACACTAGTTACCATTGTTTGTTGTTTCCTTTGCCTTTGTTGTTTATTTGCTTGTTTGCTTGGTATTGAGAATCCGACACTCAACGCTTTATCACCAAGCTATATCCCCCAGTCCTTTTTATATTTTATTTTGAGACAGGGTCTCACTAAGTTTCTTAGGGTCTTGCTAAGTTGCTGAGGCTGGTCTTAGCTTCCTAACTCATTAGAATTACAGGTGTATGCCACCACACTCTGGCAGTCTTTATTGATCTCTAACAAATATTTTATTAATTTTCCTGATCAATAAGATAGAAGAGTAAAAGATTATCTTACAAATAGCAAGTCAATAATTAATTCAGGGCTAAATGTGATCACTTAAATCACAGTCCATTTTTTCACCAACATACTAAAAATTATCTTAAAATACGGTTAGTTCTATAATATCTGTATTTATTATAAGCATTTGAATAATAATTCCATGCTAATATTTCCCTCTGGAGCAAGGACTAAAGATAAATTACAAAATTACATAATTTCTTTAGGCAAACATCTTGATCTACTATTATTTTAACCAATCTTCATAAAATTTTAAGTTTCTAGTTAGACTCAGTGCCTCACTGCTATAATCGCAGTGATTTGGGAGGCTGAGGAAGGAAGATCACAATTTCAGACCAGCCTTAACAACTTAGCTAGGTCCTAAGAAACTTACTGAGACCCTGTCTCAAATTAAAAACAAAAAAAATTTAAAGGGCTGGGGATGTGACTCAGTGGTAAAGCACCCCTGAGTTCAAACCCCACCCCCAAAATTTATACATCTTTTCTTTACTCATTAAAAAGTAGTTTGACTGAGGAGGAGTTACATAACAAACTAGGAGCAATATAGAAGAGTGTTTAAGAATGCTGTGATACCAGAATATGCAGGTTTGAATTCCAGCTCCGCCTCTTCCTAGTGCTTGATCTTGATTAAACTGTGCAACCTCTCCAGGCTTTAGAGTCCTACTCTGTAAAATGGGGATAAGAATGGCCTTTGTTTGCTATGAAACTGTAAGACTGAATGCACAGGAAGCACTTAGACCAGTGCCTGGCAAAACAGCAATTTTATACCTAATTCTAGAGGAAAAGCTTTTTGATTTGGGGTGGCTTTTTAACTCAGCCTATCTAAATATTTCAATGTAGGTTTCTTTAAATTATTAATGTTATAAGAAGAAAGAAAAAAGGACACCAATTCTTCACCTCTCTTCAGTATTTCTGGCACACGGTAGGGAAAGGGAGTGGATATGGGATTCTACACAACTCAAACACCAACAAAATAAACACACAAAAATGGTGCTAGTAAAGTTTGGAATTATTTTCCTTTCTAATTTCAGTTTAGCATATATTTCCTGTGTCAGGAAGCTATCATAAGTGTTTAATACTTTGTTAGGGGATTCTATCCTGAATGTGGTGAAAATAGGAAAATAAGGAAATGAAAAAGACTTACTGGAACAAAACACTAGAAACACTGAATAAATATTATACATGGATAGATCAGTTTACAATCCACTAATTCTGAACGCACTGTCCACTTGTAATAGAGGGTATTTTTCTCCATAGTTTCAAATATAAATCCAACTATTTCTAGTGTGAAACAGTGAAAATAAGTGGAAATAAAATATTTTTCATTCATGTTTTGAAAAGTTCCATATTTTTCGCTAAAATATGGATAAAAACAATTTATGAAGAAACAAGTAACAGTAGACTCAGATCTAAATTCACCAATTAAAAACCATTTTAGATTGTCTTAAATATACAAATTTTATATTCATATTTTGTCATACTACCAAATATGTTTTTAATTTAAAAAGATGCTGAATTTAACTTTCAACCAAGAATTATAAAGGTATATTACTGGTGCCATACTGTATAAACAAAGAAAAAAAGAGTATGGATTGAGAAATTTTGAAAATATTTATTTGTGGAAGAAAAATAAAGTCTCCTTTTGCTGTTTGTTTCTCACATTTGTTAAAAGAGGATAATCAGTTCTGCAGTCAGTGATACATTCCAGGAAGTAATTTAGCCTTTAAAACAAATGATCAGGATGGAGGTGAGATGTGATCAAATGAAAGCTGAACATGAAACAAGGGCACTTTGCTTTTTATACAGAACAGTGCTGTTACCTTTTACTTGTTTGAGAGTCATTAGAGAAAGTCCAGCAACAAAAATTGCTTATTCTTATGTAATTACAAACTGCTATGAATATTAGGAATAATGAACAATAAAGGGAGCAGTCATGTAGAAAAACTACAAGTTGCTCTCTCTTGGAACCGTTGTTGACTTCTTCACATCATTGCAAAAACACATTTTACTGTCATTCATTCAGCAGACCAACGAACATTTGCCCTATACTAACTCTGCTCACCTTTCCTGTGTCACCTTCTTGTTTAATTTTTTATTTTATTTATTTTTTCATCTTTGAGATGGGGTTCTGCTAAGTTGCCCGAGCTGGCCTGAAAATTGGGATCCTCTTACCTCAGCCTCCAGATTCACTGGGATTACTGGTATGCACCACCCCTGCATCACTTCTTTGTGACTTTCTTTTCAAGGTTCAAAAACAGAAATATTGCAAAACTCACTTATTTGGTAGGCAATTACTGGGCATATCTGAGTTTGATATTTATTGAGTTTAAGCTTCTACAATGTGACTGAATTGGTTCCTTGTAGAACCTGAGGAAACTGGAAGAGGACTGCATGCAGAGTGGAATAAAAAGGCAAAATGTATGGTTTGGATAAACTCATTGGTTAAAAGAGCAAACAAATTAAGAATAATAGTTAATTTTGTCATATAGAAGTTTGAAGTTTTATATGATGTAGTTAAACATTCTGCAGTGTGACCTCATACCTCTAAGGTCAAGGAAAATAGGAAACAACATTTCTTTGGAGACTTGTGGATGACCTTGGGCATATTACTCCACTACTGAAACCTCCAGCTCTATCTACACAATTTAGCTTGGTCTTAGATAATTCATAAGGGACTTTCTGATTTTACATTTAAGAGAAAGGAAATTATATAGATCCTAAATGTCATTATCACTCACAAGAATTGGAAATCTGCTTTTTAGAGAAAGGAAACGTTTTCTTTTGCTTAAGTTTCCACCTGTCAACATATGGAATTTCATGTACTGTTATAAATATCAAACAATAAAACCTGTGCAGGCAGACCATTCTGCTGAAATATAACAGTTCCATATTAGGGTTATATCAGTATTAGAACCTTTTAACCTACTATCTACCATATGTGACAGGAGGAGTTGATTTGAACTGAAACCAACCTCAAAATTCTTGAAAGGGAATAAAAACATCAATGCCTTTAATATTTTAATATTATTATTATTATTTATTATTATTATTATTTTGTTTTGAGGTACTGAGATTGAACCCAGGGGTCCTCTTCCACCAAGCCACATTCCCAGCCTTTTTTTGACTTGTATTTTAATAAGTTGCTGAGGCTGGCCTGGAACTTACCATCCTTCTGCCTCAGTCTCCAGAGTCACTAAAATTATAGGTGTATGCCACTGCACCCGGCCTACCTTTTCAATCTTGTTGCTCCAAGTTAAGGTCTAAAAATATCAGCACCTCTTTACAGAGACAGTCAAGAATTTAGTCCAGTTGTGTTGGCAATATACACCTATAATATCAGCTATTTGGGGGGCTGAGACAGGAGGATCTCAAGTTTGAAGCCAATCTAGGTAATTTAGGGAGACTCTGAACTCTGTCTCAAAATAAGAAAGGCTGAGAGTGTAGCTCAGTGGTAGGGTGCTTACCTAGTATGTGTGAGACCCTGGATTCAATTTTCACTACTACCGAAAAAAAAAATTAGGACTGGCAATGTCATTAAAGAACTGGGAATCTGGACAAGTCACAGAGCTTCAGAAAATTCTAGTTTACTCAATTATTAAAATTTTTAAAATTAGAGTTTATACTAGGTAATCTGTAAAATCTATTGTTATAATATTATTATTCTACATACATGATACATACCATATTATATATTTTACATGATAAATAATACGTACAATACATAAATATTATGTCACATAATATATGATAGATAAAACTTTCTGAAACATGTTTTTCCATTGTTGGGCCTATATCTCTCAGGAAGAAACTACTGAACATTATAAAGTTGATTCATTAGTTACTTCTTGGTAAGCAATGCCCTATAATAATACACTGAATTATTTATTTAAATTAATTATCTTCCAAAGTACACTCATTCCTCACCAAAATAAGTACATAATCTAATATCTAATTCTCTCTAATGATTCTCAGACAGAATTAATAAGGTCATTATTTTCTCTGCTTTTATAAAGAGAGGAACCAGAAGTTAGCAGACAGGAGGTACAGCAGCTCACGCAGCAGACCAGAGTCAGCAGCACAAAAAAACAGGGCAATGCTTTGTCTGTGCAGTTTTCCACCAGTGCTGACTTTTCCTTCTTACTACACATTATACTGGTGCATGAGTGAGTGTGCTTGTATGTTTTGGGGTAGAGAGTGACTGAGAGAAGGTTAGGAAGGTGTAATCATAAGCTGTGCTGTGATCTCAGGTTAATTCATTTCAGTAAGGGTTCTGGGGCATAACACAGACTAGACTGAAAGAGCCATGCCATCTTTCCCTTGACTCCCTCCCTGCTGAGCCACATCTGTTAGGACTCTGCCTTTCAAAGATAAAGTTGATCTACAAAGATAAAAGTTTCTTCAAACTTTCAAAAAAAAAATCATTTCAGTCTCTCCACAATCTACAGAGTATAAATAAAGATCTTCAGAGAATGGGACAGCTGAGCAGCTGAATTTATTATCCAACCAGCTGGAAAGTTGCCTCAAATAGTTTCTCCTCACAAATGAGGGCCTAAGTGGATATGGTATCTTCTCACCTGGGGCATGAGATGACCCAGGTCAAAGTTCTTGATATTTTCACTTTTCCCTTTCTGACCCAGGAGTCTCCAGATTCAGTTGGATTAAATGTTTGTTTCCTATTTTCCTAGTTGCTCTTTACTGTTTTTAGTTATTTGGCTTTCACTACAGGTTTCAACAGATTTCTCCATAATAATAGTAGTCAAAAAATCAAACACAAAAACAGTTTAAATATAATTTTTAAAACAACTGGGCTATTACCTCAAATATTTTACTGAATGGGTATGTTGATATACAACTCAAAATTTGTAATTTACCAGAAATTTGTCCATATCTTAGGGGAAAATAAACCTATTGAATTAAAAGATGAACAGAATGAGCAAAAATTAATAACAAAAGTATGAAGAAGAGGCTTTCTCCAAATTGTTTCAACGCCTCAATGTCAGCTACAATCTTTCCAATTTAGGTTACAAAGAACTGTCTGGCTAGAAGCATGCAAAGATGAAGCTGCTCACCAGGCATGGTGGTGAGCTCCTGTAATCCCAGGAGCTCAGGAGACTGAGACAGGAGGATCACAAGTTCAAAGCCAGCCTTAGCACCTTTTCCAAGATTCTACGCAACTTAGTAAGATCCAGTCTCAAAATTTAAAAAACAAATACAAAAAGGGCTGGGAATGTGGCTCAGTTGTTAAGTGCCCCCTGGGTTCTAACCCGGGCCCTCCAAAAAATGGAGTTGCTTAGGAAATGGCCTTTATTCCCAAATGTATAGCAAATGGTCCTACACTTTGAGGACCACACCCAAGAGAACCAGCCTGGAGCTGTTCAAATTATTTCCCAAGAAAGTGGCTAAGGGGCACTAGAGTAATACACACTGGATTGTGACATGTTGATGGAACACTGTTGTCCCTGACTGTATCCATGCACAATCCATTTTCTACATGACAGATCGAGCCAATTGTTTAACGATGAACTCTGGCTTAAAAATCCTCCTACTGGCTTCCCATTACACTCAGATAAGACTCACATCCTGCAACCCTGTTTACAAAGCCCTACATGATTAGACACCTCCCTGGTCTGCTCAGTTTCCCCACGGCAGGCCATTCACAGGTCTCCCCAGTATTCTCCTAACAAGGGAACATTCCCCTCTGCCTAAATTGCTTTTTCCCTGAGCTTTTAATGATGGCTTCATCTTCACTCAGGTATTAGTTTAAATGTGACCTCCACAGTCATATTTGCCCAATAGGTCACTTGTAAGTAGTGACAAAGACTCCTCCATCAGACTTTGGACAGGCTCCTCTTTAACCAAGTCTTGTTCTTGGGCCCAGTCCTTGACCTTGCTAGGAAAGTTTCAGTGAAGAATCCTGTAACTCCTGCCCCAACTTTGATGTCTCTGATCAAGTTCTTTACCCCACTTTTGATATCTTATCTAGTAGCTCATTCCCCATCCTTGTTTTTTAAGTCTTATATTTGTTCTGAATACAATGTCTTCATGGCTTTCAACTAGTGTCTGGTTGTGTTTCTTTCTGACAGTAGCCATCCAGTCTCCTAATAGCAAATGACCTTCAATTATCTACACAGAACTAATCCTTATGTCTTTATCATGAAGTTTATTTATTTCCACACTAGGAAGCAAGGCTTTGGGAAAGCAGAGACATCATCTCTCTTGAACTGCTTCATCACCTCTATGTACAGCCCAGAACACTGCTTGACAATGGCTACTCAAGAAATTTTGTTGAGTTGAGACAATCTTCATAGTATATCAAAAGGTATGAAAATGTGCACAAAAGAATGCTGAAAGTTTATAGATATACACATACATGCATACACACATATGTACACATACATACATATATATGCTTTATTGTAAAAAAAGTATAAAGCAAATATTTTAAAAAAACTGTCTCCATTGGTTTCTTCCTCAAATATCACTGCATTTTCCAAATTTTCCACTGAGCATGACTATTAAATTTCAGATCAGAAAAACAGAAAAATTAAAAAAATCAGAAAAAAAGTGGTTTCATAAATTACCACTTTTAGTTGGTTTAAAAATGTGTTGCTTTGGGAGAAACCTTTTACTTTCTCTGAGTTCTCAAGATTATTGATTCTATGCCAAAAGAAAAACATATAAAAATGAAAAGCAAATTTTCACTGTGGAAAAATTGTCAGAAATAGTATCTTCTTCCATTAAGTTTCAAAGCTTAACAGAGCTGAAATAGAGGAAACAATAAAATAATAGGATAAATAATAAAATAGAGAAAAGGAAGAACAGGATGTGGTCTCACTTTAGATAGACATCAGGGAAGTCAAGCCCAGATGCTACGTAACCTGTGCAGTCTAATTCCAGGATAAGTGCTGATGATTCCCGTGGTACTATTAACTAACAATATCAACAAGCAGCAGCAACGTTCTGCTCACTATGCTGCTGGCCCCTACTCTCCAGTACCTGTAATACTCAGATGCCCATTTAAGGGCGCTATCTATTACTGTCATTATTGTTGTTATTGGTATTAGGGTTCGAATCCAGGGGCACTCTACCATTGAGCACCCAGCCCTTTTTATTTTTTTATTTTGAGATAGGGTCTTTCTAAGTTGCCCAGGCTGGCTTTAAACTTGCCATCTCTTGCATTAGCCTCCAGAGTGCCTGGCATTACAGGTATGTGCTGGCTTTGCCTGGCCATTTATGGCATTTTTTTTTTTTTAACATACTATTTGTTGGCTGTTGCCTACTTCTATGACAATTGCCACTGTTATTGCTGCTGTTTTAAAATTATTGTTCTTTACATGAGTAAATACTACATTGCCACATTACATGATATGGCAACTCATTAATTAAAACAGTTAAGACAAAATAAAAAATAAGTCACCCTCACTTCTGGAATTAAATAAAAAGCTTAGGTGGAATTCACTGGGCAAGGTCCTGCCTCAGGACTTTTTCTGCAAGCTATTTGTTCCCTCTGCTTACAGTGTGGTCTCCCCACCCCCAACAGAGTTGAATAATTTGCTTTTTCCCTGTTTTTGTAGGTCTTTACTCAAATTTCACTTTCTCAATGATGTGGTACTTACCAGCTATTTAAATTGGTTTCCCAAGATGTTCTGTATTTCTCTTCTCTGTTTTTTATTTTTTTCTCCTCAAAATTTATTACTATCTAAACTTCTATATTTGTTTACTGCCTTCCTCAACAATGCAGGACCAGAAGGGTAGGGATACCTCTCTGCCTTTTTCCTCTCATACTTCCCAATAGTAACATGTTGAGTAAATGAATGATACACATGATTTTCCAGTATTATGATTTCTGAGATCATGTTGTATAAATCTAATCTGTGATTTATATATACTGAGGCACAGAGTCACTGAAAATCTCTTCTGTGGCTAGAAGTCAGTCATGCCAGTATTCAAGGAATTGGAATTTCCATAGCTAATTCTGTACTCCTAAAATCTGGAGATCTGGGAAAAAACTTCCAGTGGCATAACTAAGAAGTAGTTTCATTTAAAAAAAAGAAAAGTACATATTGTTTCAGAGTATGTTGATGATGCTGTCTAGGTAACAAAACTAGAAATTTCCAGGACATATTTCCTTTTTAAGATAAGGTTATTCTGTGTGTGATGTCAAAATGAAAATAGTTCTTGTCCAGATTGAGAATTTTTAGTATGTTTGACTTCAGTCTTCTAGAGGAAATGGAGGAAGTTAGTTTCCTTATCCACAAAAATTGAGTTTCAGGGAAGGATCTTGATAAAAACCAAACAAATGAATAATGATCCTCAATCCTTCCATGTATGAAACGCAAATTCACTAAATAAAGCTTTCATTTTCTTTTAAATCTGAGCAAGAGAATACTTTTTTACTTTTTTTCTGAGGGGTAGGGGCTAGGAATTCAACCTAAGGGTGCTTAACCACTAAGCTCACTTAGTTGCTCAGGGCCTCACTAAATTGCTGAGGCTGGCTTTAAACTTACAATCCTCCTACCTTAGCCTCCCGAGCCTGTGGGATTACAGACTTGTGCCACCATGCTCAGCTCATCATTTTTAAATTGTGTAAACTACCATGCTAGTTTATAATTCATGAGGGATACTATTCTAAAGTAATTTTATTAGTTTCTATAGTAGAATCAATAAATATAAAGTAATCTTTTTTCAGGATAAATGAAAAGTAATTTAGATGACTAAATAAATGGTGTAAGTTCTGTCTCTCTGTATTTTGCCAGAAGCACATGAATAATTCTGATTTATACATAAAAACTGATGGATGTGGAAAACTACCAGAAACCATTCATGTGAGCCAGACAGCAAGCACCCTCTTACTTACTGTTCGAAATCTACTGAATCAGTCTCCTATTGGAATCTAGTGACTTGGGCCCTTATCAGAAAAATCACACTCCACCGAAACTCCCCTTTTAACCAGAAAACTTATACCTTGGCCCCCTTCCTCCCCTGTATATCTACCCCAGGCTGTAAGCAGCGGGGTGGGAGTGGGGGGGTCCCAGACTCCACTGGGCCCCTATCTGCAGGTTTCTCCAAATAAACCTGTTACTGTTGAGCCTTCGTTCTCCTTTCTCATTTCCTTCATTCCTCTCTTTCCTTACAAAAACTACTCAACTATTATGACATATTGTTTTTTAAGGTATTAGTTTATATACAATTACTAGTTCTTGAAAAAATATAACTGTATCTTTTCCAAAAAATGTGTATACTTGTTTTATTTTTACCTTTAACAGTATTCTCCAAATTAGGTGAGGAATTATCATTTTTATTTCACATGAGTCCATAAAGGGACATTGAATTAGTTTATGTAGCAGACTCCAAAACACACAGTTAAAATAAAGCTAATATAATCAGGGCTTACCTAATCTTCATTTACTTAATCTTCAAATTACACTCAATATTTCCACTGGTTGGTATCCAGTCAACTTTAAGCACAACAAGAACCATGCACTATTGATTCAATTAATATATTAATTTCCATAAACTAAGATCAATTTAATTTATGACAATAGCTTTCATTTGCCATTCCTGCTTTGAACTTTGCATCTACAATGATTGTATCAACAAATTAAAAACTATGAAAAATCAAACATAATTAAAACAAAAGGGTAGGAATCTATTTGTTAATAGTTGTAAGTATTCCACTTATTAAAATTAACATTTTTGTTACAGTATAATGGTATATACATGTTAAATTAACACTTAAATTACACTGAAAACATTTCCTCACCAATATTGGGGTGCTTCAAAAGACGGCAGATTCTGGCTTCCCTTTCCAGTTTCTGATGATCTGTTTAGAAAAGGGAAAAAAAATTAAAAAGAAAGAGAAATGAATTACAATAAAACAAACAAAAAATAAAACATAACAAACTGCATCTCACAATGACACAAACCTTTGCTCTTAAGAGTGATCATTTGAATTTGGATTTAGTGAATAACAACGTAGTTAAATAATTTATATGAATATATCTATTTTATTTTATATTTTTATTTAATATATATATGTTTTTGTGTGTGTATATGTATGTATTTTTACTTTTCACTGACTTGATGCTTGATAGATGCTAGACTAGAACTGGGAAATGGTGGAAACGGCACAAAAACACTCTTTTTTCTTATATTTATTATAAGTGAATATCACTATAATTTAAGCAACCTGTCATGGATGTATCCACTTAGAGCAGAGGAAGCATATTTGGAGACGAGAAAGCCAGTGGCGCCAGGGCTAAATAAGGTCATAACATTTCTCCCCAAAGGAGAAAATTTTCCTGTAAAAATTCTCTATTAATACTTTTTTTTTTAACGAGAGAGTGACAGAGAGCGAGACAGAAAGACAGAATCAATTTTATTTAGTTTTTCATGTAGCTTTCACTGTTCATACACACTTCATTGTGTATATGGTGCTGGGGTTTGAATCCACGTACACGCGCATGACAGGCAAACACTGTTGGGGCCACCGCTCCAGCCCCTCAAACACTCTTCATAGAATTCTTGGTCCAACTTCCTATGTATATAAGGCTCTTCCTAATATCAAGGATTTTCAAACATCTCTGACTGCTTGCTCAGTGAGACACTTTACCACTGAGCCATATCCCCGTCCCCCGTCTTTTTAAAGTCTGAGCCAAGATTTCACTAAGTTGCTGAGTCTGACCTCTAACTCGTGATCCTCCTATATATCTCGCCTCCTGAGTAGCTACACATCACCACACATGGCATGACTTTTTCTTAAAGGTTCATGTTCACTTTTCCATGTTTCTCCAACCATTTCTTTACAGAGGCATGAACCACTACAAACTTGTAGTTTCAGAATTATCCTAATAACTTTTTTATTTGTTTCTTGATGACAGTACATAGGCATATAATTATAACCAAAAGTCACTTGCCAATCACAAAATTAAGTGACAGACATGAACACAGAAACACACAGGCTGCCCAAAAAGACAGCACTATGGAGGGGTCATTATTTGAGTGCCTATATACATAACATATCATTGAAACTAAGGAGGAAAGTAACAATTCCACAACTTGAATATTCTGACCTTGATGTTTTCAAAATATGTCATCTTGGGGTTTTTTTTTATTGTTTTTGTTGTTTATGGGGTTTTTTTTGGGTACTAGGAATTGAACCTCCCAGGGACATTTAACCACTAAGCCACATCCCCAGCCTGCCCACCCTTCCTTCCTTCCTTCCTTCTTTCTTCTTTCTTTCTTTTTGAGACTGGGTCTTGCCAAGTTGCTTAGGGCCTCATGAAGTTGTTGAGGCTGGCTTTGAACTCACAATCCTCCCACCTCTACCTCCCAAGCCACTGGGATTACAGGTATGTGCCATTATGCCCGCTATGCCTTATTTATTTATTATTTATTAAGAGACTGTTTCTCATTTTGGTTTCATCAAATGTTTGCTTATGAATTGATTTAGCCTACATATTCTCAGCTAGAACACTATCTTTCTAAGGCTATCATATCTGGAGGTACATTTTGTTAATATGTTCCTCAAAAGTGAGGCTGATTTTGATCACCAGTTCAAGGTGATATTAATTTCTCCACTTAACAGTTGCTCTTTATTTTTCCTTTGTAACTTATAAGCATGTAAGGGAATACTTTAAGACCATGTATACCCCCTGCTTTATTGAAATTTCCCAATAGATTTAGCAATCAGTGATGATTCCGACCTGAACTGATCTCTACTATGATGGTAGAAAAATGCTGATTATCCAACTCCAGCTCAATAACATATTTTTCATGACAAATACTATATTTAAAGAAATACTAAGAGACCAATTATTGTACAAAATGTAAAAGTGATTTTAAAAATCTCTCTTTAATTTTGGCATAATACAGATAATCATATTCCCAGAATTGCTTTTATTTTTCAACCTGTTGCAATATATTATTTTGGCTCAAGTACATAAAGAATGTCTAACCTTACAAGTATATGTAGAGGGAAAAAGAAATATTTAATACCTTTTTTGGATAGTTTTGAATATTATTATTTAATATTATACCAAAACTCAACACACGATAGTTTCTGAAAGATTAGATGAAACACAAAATCTGCAACCTTATCAATGAAATTTATGAAATATATCAAACAAGATTATAAATTTTTAACGTTTAAATAAAATACGTTTTCAACACTGTATACTGTCTAATATAAAAGTGTACTCTGCTACATGAAAATCTACTGTTTTTCTTGCACTTTGAAAGAATCTTTAATCCAGACACAATTTTATATAATATGGTACTCAAGCCATTTAGAAAATATTGGTTCAGTAAATTATGTAGTCCTTCCTAATGTTGACATATTTCATTATGCAATACCATTAAAGTAACATTAGTTAATATCACCAACAATCTTATAAGAATAATCTTTGAATTTGAAAATTAGTTAAACTCGTGTGGGCAGACAAAAGTTTTCCAAAATTGTGATTTTTGTTTGCAAGCTTGAAATTGTAATATCAGCAGTAAATGCTACCAGTTGGTTTTTCTTAAAGTGAGACTCAGTTCATTTTTGAGAAAATGTCTGTCACATACCTAAGTCTGAATAGGCATAGCTAGTTTTATAGTCATATATTCCAGTAAAAATGGTGTTCCACGAAAGAAGCTAGTTCAGCTCCCAACTCAAACAACTGCACAGAAACTTTTTGCTGAGATAATCACTATACTTTGGTACAGAACATCTTAGTCATGAGGAATGTTGTAAAGATGCATAATCAAGGGTGAAGATTTAATAACAGTAATAATTTTAATGTGTTCATCAAATATATATATATATATATATTTTTTTTTTTGGACAGTACTGGGGATAAGCCCAGGCCCTTGCAGCGCATTCTAGGCAAGTGGTCTACTACTGAGCTACTCCAGCAATGTCTTAATTTTATTTTGAAAATAATTTCAACCTTGTAGATCCCCTAAGAGAGTTCCAAGGCAGTTCAGACTTTGAGAATCTTTGGCATACATTATAAAGAACTACTGCATACTATGGCTTTAATTTCTTTTTCCCTCTACCAATCCCCCTCTTTTTTGACAATTTAGGAAAATATTTTTAACATATGCACGGTTATTAATGCTCAGAGAAAGATAGTGTCTTAATGAATCAGCAGCAAAGGATAGAGAGGTCCTAACAGTGTGCCCCTTAAATCTGGATTACCAAATACCTAAACATATTCTGGTTTTACCACCATCTAAAACTATATGTACTTCAAGTAAATGCAAATTTATCTTGAAAAGTCCTTATTCTAAAGGTAAACTACTTCTAGAATATTCTTATTTAGAAGTATACAAATAAACATAAAAGGCTAAACCAGGTTTGGAAAACACATCAAATAACATTATCTTAAACACTCTAAAGTGTTATATGTAAAGCATATGAAAGACATGTGTTTACAGGGATTACAGTTTTGTTATGGAGGTAAGCATATGCAAATATGTATTCTAAACCATATGATATATATACATATAAATAAATCACATGAAATATATATATACAAATTACATAAAATACATATAATTATATTAAAGAAAAACCAAGAAGCAAAAGACCTTTACAGATGGTAAGTTTGACCACATTTTAGCTATAGAAATAAAAATAATTACAGGTTTTTATATAGTCAACTGTTATGGGCTAAACTGTTTTCCCTAAAAAGGTCATATTTTGAAGCCCTAACCTCCAAACCTCAGAATGTGACTCTACTTGGAAAAGGGGTATTTAAAAATGTCATCAAGTTAAAATGAGATCAGTAGTGAAAACCCTAATCTAATATGACTGGTGTCCATATAAGAAGAGGAAACCAGAGCACCAACGCACAGACAGGGAAGAGGAAGGGCATCTATGAGGTAAGAAGCAACGCCTCAGGGAAAATTAACCTTTCTGACACCTTAAGCTCAGATTCCTGGACTCCACACCTGTAAGAAAGTAAGTTTCAGTCTGTAGGATTTATTAGAGCAGTCAAGCCAACACCTACACATGAGTTGTTTACTTCTAGGTATCATATACCACAGATTTAGAAGCACCAAAGAAGGCATATTTCTATCACAGTTTCTGCAAGTCAGGAACCTGGGCTTAACTTAACAGACCTCTTTGCTTTAGGGCCTTGGGCTTCAGTCAGTGTCAACATCACCATAATCTCATCTAAAGACTTGTCAGGGGAGGGTTTGCTTACAAGCTCACAGTATTATTGGTAGCATTGAGTTCTTCAAGGTTCATTGAGATGAGGGTCTTGATACACAGTTGCTTTGGGCGGAGGCTGGCTACACTTGGTTTGTGGCATATGTCATTTTGACAACATGCTTTATTAAACCACCAAGGGAAACAGACTGTGTAGCAATGGGGAAAGTTACTAAGTGACTATCTTATTTAGCCTCAGCTCAGAAGTGACAGATATCCCATTGTGCCTGCCATACTCAACTGGTTGGAAGTGAGAAACCTGGCTGGCCCAACCTCAATATATTAGGACACAAACTAGGAGGCAAGGATGATTAAGGTCATTTTAGCGTTCATCTGCCATGGCAGACTTTACAACAATAGTACTAATGAGCTTTCTCTCTGACACACAGCTTTGCTTACTTGTGCTTCCAGAAAAATCAAATACCTTAGTGATCTCCCACGAATCATAACATGTTCTGTTCTCTCCCACTGGGGCATGTTTTCACATCCCAAACACAATGATAAAACTAATTCTAGTTTTAAAATTAAAACTAGATTTTAACAATAATAGAAATGCATATCACCTGGAATGCTTAAAAGTCATCAAGTTATGCTTCACTTTTAGAGGGAGTTGGCAAGTGAGGAGTGATTAAGTATCTATTATTTCAAAAGCACATTTCTGTATTTATCCTGCCAAAGAGATGAATTCATTTTACATTTAAAGTTTCCTTTACTTTTAATTCAAGCCATCAACAAAAATCATACATGCTACTTCACGGTTTCCTGCTCTGACAACTATAATGGAAGGAGGCAAGGGCAGATCAGGAAAGGCAAGATCAGGCAAGATGCCCATAACACTGTTTAGCAAGGCTTGAAGATTTTCTTATTATCCATAGGCTCTGAAGCTAGTTTCATTTGTCATTTAATATTTATGCAAGTACTCTGATAGTGTAACTTTATTCTGTTGAAGCCCAAGTCCATACTTTTATATGAGGCTGTAATCTTGTCAGATCTGATAAGGTACATGCTGTTGGCAATATATGGGGGTTATGAATTGTCACATACACAATACCTATGGAAAATATATTATCATCCAATTACATGAAATCAGTGGGGAATAGCATCATTAAGAATAGAGACCTATGAATTTTAAAATATATCCTGAGAATCTGGGCAAAATACAGTTATTTTTTTCCCAGTTTTAAGACACTTTTTAAAATTATAAGATACCTCATTTCAAATGAGGTAAAAAATGTGAATTCAGACCTAATGAAGTAAATCCTTTACTCCAATTTCAAAATAAACTAATTTTTGTGCAAAATAACTGATTACAAATGCAAATTAAAGTTCTAACCCTGAATCACTTTCACAAAGCAAAAGGAGTATCAGTAAAACTATGGAAAACAACACTTTATTCATCTGGCAATATCAGGGGATAAGCTCTTAAGTAAATTTCAACAGTAATTGTTAATTCCCTCCCCACAAATGATAAAGCATTATAATATTGACCTTGAGGGAGGAAGCTGCCATTGTTTTCTTGCAAGGACAACATTTAAAATATCTTTCTTGACACCGTAGGGTCATAAATATTACCATTAGTTATTACTCTGATAATACAGCAAAGCCCTCAGAGGGGTAGAAACTCCACAGGTCCTAACCTCATGTACACTGTAAGTGGAATCATTTTCTCAGTATTAGCAATGTCAAAGAATGGTTTGGGCAGAGGGAAAAGTTTGGGCTTCTGCCATAATTAGTCAGTTACCATCTCTCCTGCTAACACAAACACGCGCATGCACACGCATGCGCACACACACACACACACACACGCACACACACACACGCACACAGCTATACAACCCAAGGAAGGCTTGGTTTGTCACAGCCATGAAGGTTTAACTCGTCCAGTTCACCCTTCTAACAAAGACAATCTCATCCCTAAAATAATCTTACTTTAAAATTATGAAATTATGAAGGAATTATCTGTCAGACCCATGAAAACACAGTGCTTAAAATCCAGTTCTATTATTAATTTCAGTCCTGTTAGTCTTGAATTTGCCAGTATGTACTGCTGCATCCCTTATTCTTATCTCCTTGGTCCTTCCCTTCCTCGGCTCTGTGCTCCAGTTGGAAATCAATGTCTCAGACCTGTCTGTCTTTAAGGGCAGGTTAATCCTGCTTGTCTGGACTCTGGCCTCTGTACTACAACCAGCCCAACTCGATTTTCATTTTTTCCCCCACATTTGTTCAGTTTCACATTTGTTCAGGTCAGAGACAGAAAAATCTCAAGTTTGAGGCCAGTCAGCAACCTAGCAAAATCCTATCTCAAAATAAAAATAAAAAGGGCTGGGGATGTAGCAGGGTGTTAAAGCACCCTGGGTTCAATTGCCACTATCCTCTCCCAAAATACAAATGAACAAAAATGTACAATCTACATGAATTCTAGGATGCTACCAAGTGGCTACTCAGAGGTCTTATTCCTAGAGGTTTGGAAATATCATTCTGAACACATTTTTTCTTGTTAGAGAAATTATATTTTATTAAATGAGGTATCCTCTGGAAAGGTTATAAATTCTGTCCATTTAAGTAGGTCACATTTTAAAAACACACGTAAGCTAGGAATACCAAATATTTTCAAGGCTACTTCATTACAAATTTAAACATGATACCTATGGACTTAAAGCTATTATATTCATTTAATAAAATGGTTTAAAATCCATAATTAAATATTATACTTTTACATTTTATCCTCTTATTTTGAACTATACTATACCATAAATAGAAATTTTAACATCTAACTTAGATACTTTCTGACATTAGGGATCAATGAATCCCTACTGCTTCTGCTGCCCACTAATACCCGAGACAAAGCAGTAAGATTCTACAACTATATAGGGCGGTGTTATTCTTTCCACGGTAAAGTAGAATTATATTATGTGCTGAAATTTCATATGTCTTAATTTGGAAGTGAAATCTTTCAAAGAGTTTATTCTGTGTGGAAAGTTCATACAAATGTTGTAATGAATTATGACTTCAGTCCAACCTCAATTCCATGTGGACTGGAAACCATAGTTCCCTTGTGGAGACTATCCATCCATTGCATGGAAAAAGAATTAGGCCCCCACTTCATTTCACCTTTTTATGGATTAAAATGGAATTTTCCACTAACTCCAGAGAAATTAAGGCCAATAATGAAATACTGACTTTGTAAAACCCTGAACACATTGTGAGAGATGACCCAGAAGGGTGGAAAGATCTCAAGCTTCAGAATAAAGCAAACAATTTTCTACCCTTGTTCTATCGTTTACCTACTAGATGGTTGTTCAAGTTACTTGACTTTTCAAACGATCCATCCATAAAGGAGGAGTAACTCCCAATGTTCTACCGCTCAGTAGGATAACTGTGGCTGCCAGCAATTAACTGAATGTTAAAAATGGCTAGTAGAGAGGATTTTTAATGTCCTCAATGCAGAAAAAATGATACATGTCTAAGATGATAGGTAGGTATGCTAATTACTCTGATCCACATTGTACATGTGTATTGACATACTGCACTGTATCCTACAAATACTTATAATTATAACAAATAAAAATATGTGTCCACAAAATGGGCATAAAATGTCTAGCACCAGGAATATTTGGAATAAAGTAGGCACTCAAATTATGGCACTGGCATCATCATCATCACTATTATTACTAAAATTCATCTGATTTTAAAATAACTAAATTTCTAAATGCTACATTTAAATTAATTGCATCAAAGCTTTTTCATTTTGTATGTACCTTATTAAGAAAATAAGTCTTTCCCACAAAACTCAAACGATTATGCTATCCAGGATACTGGTGCTAGAAATACTGGGGGATCCACTGATAACTGTGGTCAAAAAGAGACAAAATAAATACAATAAAAGGTGTTCTAATACTCATAGTTATCTAATTACATGATAGACCCTACCTCATGAATAGAAAAAAAGTACAGAAGAAACTTTTGTCTGACTGTAACATTTTAAACAAATGAAACTGACTAGTTTATATGCAAACTTACAATATTCTTTCATTCATCCATTTCACACATCCAAAATGAATGGTATTCTGATAAATAATTTATTGTGTAAAGTAAGTTCAGAGGGAGCTACTGGATAATATATTAGCCTATATCATAGAACTGTAAAAGAATAAATAATGAAATTGTATAACACCATTCTTATGCTGTCTTCCAGGAGAAATATAGTCCCTCTTCTACCACAATAATGGAATTCATTCAGAGCTGTGATGTTATAGCTTTATGGAAAGAATGCTGTACATAGAATGATGCAAATGTAAAACAAAAATCTGTATCTTAAGGCTCTTGTTCAGTTGCAATTTAAATGAAGAACAATATGTTGTCACCTTTTAAAACGACAAGCAAGAGTAATCATTAATTTATATAAAATTATTTTATGTAATATTTATTTGGTATCTGATTATATAGAATATTAACACATCTACTAAGAAGAGAACATCTAACATATGGGAACATCTGTTAGGATCTAGCAGAAAATGACTCTTTAGAAGCCCACCACTAGGGACTGGAAAGGTGGCTCAGCGATAGAGGCCTTGCCTGGCATGCGCGAAGACCTATGTTCAAACCCCAGCACCACATACACAAGTAAGTGTCAGAAAAACTAAAACCAGATGAAAAAATAAATAAAATTGATTCTATTTTGAAGAAGAAGAAGAAGAAGAAGAAGAGGAGGAAGAGGAGGAGGAGGAGGAGGAGGAGGACAAGGAGGACAACGATGACGAAGAAGCCACCCATCCCTAATTCTAGGTGATGGACTAACGGGAATCTGAACTGAGCTTTCATCCTCTGAGAGGGGGAGTGGGGATATAATTCCATAGAACTGGTTACATCACAGGATATGTAGGGTTGAAAGGAAACTGGTTCTAGACTGCAGATTTCCTCTAGAAGATCAACAGAGAGGATAAGCAGAAAGCCCTGCTTTCCCCCTTATAGCACTCCCTGACATAAGCCAGCTCTTCCCAGTTCTCAGACTTCTCCAGGGTTCTGCTACCTTCCTCTCAAGAGCATGCCTCTGCCTGAGTGTCTACCATCCTGTTAACATGGCTACATCATTTATTGTCAGGTTCTAGGACAAGGCACTTGTCTTAGGAGGGTCACCAGAGTTCATAGACAGGAGAAGCAAATCAGGAAGCACAAGAACAGGACAGAGGTATTCTGAACAAGCAGAAAGCCAGAGCACATGCCTGCAGGATAAAGAGCTCTAAGCAGTAGCAGTAGGTCATAGTCAAGGATGGTACAAAGGAGGAGAGCAAAACTTCCCAAGATGATACACAGGACACCAAGTATCAGACTGAGACTTCATATAGAATAGAGGGTTATCTGTCAATAGCATCATTTAAATTATGTTTCAAAGGATTGCCAATATCATAATAATGTAACAAGACATGAGGATATTAGATGGTGCATATTAAAAATTAATGAGATTGGGACTGGTGCGGAAGCTCAGTGGTTACAGCACTTGCCGGCACACGCAAGTACGAGAGATCAAACCCCAGCACCACATACACAACAAAAGCCACACAAAAAACTAAATGAAAATTGTTTCTCTCTTTCTCTCTCACATCCATCTTTCTTTAAAAAAAATAATGAGATTTAAATTTGTCTTTATCTTAATTCCAACTGTATGTCAATAAATCATATAAAAAGTTTAAATGAAAAAAAGTTTAAATGAGATGAATTTTGCATAACATTCTAATCTCAGTTTCCACAGCTGGATCTTTATTGTACTTCCCCTTAGGTGTAATTTTACTTGTGAGATTCGAGGAATTTGTGGCACCTTTCCATTTTGTTAGGCATAATAGAGTTAAGTCTCTAGAGACACTTTGTATTAAAATCCTTCAAACTTTGACTACCTAGAGACTGAAAGAATCCAGAATGGTAACATGGTGTACTAAATATAAATGCACTCCGCATTTACCATTCTTTTCCCCCCCAGGTATTCTGGTGATTTTCATAGGTAGTTACATAGTAACACAAAATCTTCAAAGTTTTTTTTTTATTATGGTAAAATAAATATATTTTGCTTTTCTTAAGTATTTTTGTCTTAGAAGTACATACAATTAAATTATCCAAAAGGTGAAAAATATGAAATAGTTATATAGTTTTCCACAAGAGGTTTTTAATGTAGCAATTCACTATTAAAACTTTAAAATACAGATAATTCTGCATAATAATTCAGAAGAAGGAAGGAAAATGTAAGAAACATACTTTTTTATGGTTCCTTAAAGCAACTGGAACATTCAATTTCACTTCTTTAATTGAATTCCCCTCAGGAAACTGAAGCTAATAAAGCTTGAGCTTCAGGAGCGTTCATTTGCACGGTGGCTCCTGAAAAGGAGCAATGTGCTCACAGACTCACATTTTCATAAAAGTTGAAAAACAAGGCACTTAAACAGCACTCAGTTAGGATCACTATTCCTTTCCCCTCTTCTTCCCATCTCCTTCTCAACACACCTACACTGGTATTGGGTGAAACTGGAGTGGCTGTGAACACTGATGAAATCTAGGTAAGGAGATGGGGAGATGAAGATAACATTTATTTCAGGCTTAATGGAACAAATTTACCTGATTTTCAGTCACTTCTGTGTAGTGAGGCTATTGCTAGCCATCCCGATGTGGGAAAGCTTCCAGGAATATATTCACCACCCAGGCTGCCATAGCATGATGTGAAACCCCAGAGGTGGCATTGTGATTATGATCTTGCAGTACAAATTGCTTCACAAGCATGTGGGGGAAGGCATTTATTTTTGCTATTTTTCTGGATTTTGTAATATTTGTCAGTTGTTTAAAATATAAGGAAAATAACAGAGGAATAGTCAAAGGGGAAGGAAATGGAGGAAGAAGGAATGAAATTGGGAAAACTAATGGAAGGAATCACACTTAATTTGCTCATGTTCATAAATGAACATATCATACTGAATCTCATCAGTATATATATACCAAGTCACTAAAAAAAAAAAGAGCCATTTAGTAAACAACCTGTAGAGGGGAGAGAAAAGGGAGAGAGTGGGTGGACACTGGTGACTGAATTAGAATAAGTTATATTGCATGTTTTTACAAAAATGTTAATGCTTAATCCTAGTGTCAAATACATCTTAAAAGAACAGGGAGTGGGAGGAAAAAAGCAGGGGAAATACTGGGAACTGAGTCAAAACAAGGTACACTCCAAGTTTTCATGTCATTGTATTTACTATTGTCATGTATATAAAAAAAATGTTCTTCACAGATGTAACAATTATGTCAAGAACTTGGATATTTTAGAATAAACATATGCCCCAGAAAGAGAGGCAAGAGACCAGGGGATGGGAGCAGGGAGGTAGGGGATTGCTAGGGGGAGGGATGTTGGGCAAATTTCATTGCTGTATAGTTTGTATCTATAAATATGGTATAACAAATTCTATCATTACATGCAGCAACTATAATGCACCAATAAAAAAGAATAGATGTTTCAATAGTTTTACATATCGTTCTACTGTATTTATTACATTTCATCATTATATCTTTTTTTTAAAGACAGAATCAACTTTATTTAGTCTTTCATGTGGCTTTTGCTGCTCAGATACTCTGTCATATACGTGGTGCTGGGGTTTGAACCCACATTCTCATGCATATCAGACAAGCACTGTAACCGCTGAGCCAGCGCTTCAGTCCATCATCATTATATCTTTATCTGTAGTCCATGATTGGTCTTGGTGCTTCTGTTTTACTTAGGCATCTATATCTCCTTGTATTTCCTTAATTTCCTATTTACAAAGTTAATCATAACTAGTACAAATTCTGGTACATGTTGGATTCTATGTCTGAATAAATGAATTAGCTTCCATTAATAAAGAACAATATTTCTTTAAAAATAAGTAAAATATATAACTTGGCTGGGCATGGTGGCACATGCCTGTAACCCCAGTGGCTCAGGAGGCTGAGGCAGGAGGATTGAAAGTTCAAAGCTGGCTCAGCAATTTAGAGAGGCCTTGACTCAAGATAAAAAATAAAAAGGGCTGGGGGTATGGCTCAGTGATTAAGCATGCCTGGGTTCAATATCTGGTGCTCAAAAATAAATAAAAGAGTAAATAAATAAATAGAATGTATAACTTAATATGCCTATTTTCATTACACATATATATTTACCTTTGAGTTTAATTTTGTAAATGCAATTTTTTTCTCCTTAAAGTCTCTGAAATTGCATATGCTTCAGGCCCTACTAAATCCTGCTACACACAAACTAGCCTATGCTTATAAAAAAAAAGTGGAAAATAATTTGTTTAAATTCTTAAAGTAAAAAAACTAGACTCACATATTTAAAAAACTTCACACTATTTATTGTATTTACTTTCTTCTTTAAATGATCATTAACTTATTTATACTGCTAAAGTGAGTCATTGAAAGTCTATAAATATATTATACTGGTCAAGAATGATCACCATAGTGAAAAAAATCACCTAATTGAAAATCAGAGGAAAACAGATTCCAATACAGGCTCTGCTAGAAATAATGGCAAAATGGGCAAATCTTTTAAGTATGGAAAACTATATCAATTCCTGTCTCATTAGGAGATTAAATTTTTGAGATAATATATATTTATTCCTCTCTCAGACATGATAAACATATTTACAGTTGTTTATTAAGCATATTTATTGGGAAAGATAAGGGTACTGACATACCCATCTAGAACAGATTAAGTTCTAGATCCTCATGAACAAGTAGTTAAACTAATCATCAGAAATTTAAATGAGAACACTTTTCAAATTAGAGAAGGAAACTAAAGCTGTCTTTTACAGTACTGCATTGTCTAAGTTAATTCAAGAACTTAGTCCTGCCTGTTGTAATTATGCACTTCTAGTCTGTCATGTTTTGTGTATGCTTCTATTTCCTACAGACATATACTCACAAATAAATGAGGTTTAAATGCAGTCACCCAAATGGAAAAACAAAACAAAACAAAACTACTGAGACAGGATATTAAAATGAAATTACCTCAGTTTTAACTAAAACCCTGAAGGATAAAAACAAAATATTTGTCAGGTACAAAGCACCAAAATCATATGATATAAATTCAAGATTTTCCAAGGGCTGCATTGAAGCTATTCTGCCCTCATGAGCCCAGCATTCACCTCCCACTCTAAAGGAGACAGAAGAGTGGTCAAAAGCCTCTATGCTCCCTTCTACATACACCATGCCACAAAGCTTATTCAAGATACCAAACTTGGGGACCAGATGTCTCTGGGAGAACTATGTATAAAGGTGCATTTCCTAGAATTTGAAAGAAACAAAAAGAAAGAAAGACAAGACCTACTACCTACTTTGTATTGACCGTGAAATGAAATTGTGGTGGGCTAACTCCTGCAACTGGAAAGCCAAGTGGGCTCAGCTGTGATCAAACTCTAGCAGGGCGAGACAAAAAGGCATGTTTGCTATGACTGTATGTGGGCCCACAGGCGGAATCATCTCTAAGTGAACACAAGCTTGTAAGGGACAATGCCCGAGGGGACCACCTAGGGAGGTGATGTGATCACAAAACAGGGATGGAATGGTGAAGCCCAGGAACTACAGAGCTAGTTAAAATTTCAAATTAGGGGAGCCATGGCTATTATCAAGGAAAGTGTCACCAGAGGTCCCTAAAATAATGATATTCAATTAGCAATCACACATCTAATGAAGGGTAGCAGTTCGGTTTATAATTTCACCAATGAAATGAAGGCCCTAAAGAGAGTCAGGTACCACACCCCAACATGGTCCACAGGACCTCTCAAGTCTGAAATGCACCTGACCTAAGGTGTGATGTTTTAAATGATATGATATTGCACAGGACTTCCAGTACCTGAAATGAGGTTGTTCTTGTGGTGACAACAAACTGCTATTTAACTAAACTGTGATCTAACCAAGACTTCAAACAGTATAGATAGTTTGGCATCAATAGTGGTTTTCGCGGAGCTGAGGAGGAGTAAGGTGATCTCCATTTGTACTTCACTAAAACGGTCAGTTAGATCATAGTATTCTAATACAATTAATCACAGATTACAAATATTTTCTTCAACAAACCTATAAGCATCTAAAACAAGGATTTACTGAATTGCAGAATTTGGTTCCTCCTAGAATTTGGTTCATTCTGGAATCTGGAATCTTTTACATCCATCCTCTCTGCATTCAGAGTCCCACGTCCTTGGGAAGCAAGGGTAGAAAGATCAGTTGCATAAAGCATGTGTTAAATATGCTTCTGCACCTTTCAATTGCCTAAAAACTTTCTACTTAATTTACTCAGGAGCCTATCATATCATTTTTTTTTCTGATATTGAAATTACAATGAGTCTGAAAAGGAAGGTAAAATTCTCCAGACTTGAGGGAGCAGCAGTCTTAATTCATTGCTATTCTCGATGTGATCTTCCTTGGGAATGAATATTTATCTATTACCTAGAATGCTGTTTCAAGCAGGCACTGCATCATTTAGAGCATGTATTTAGAACTGGCACAGCATTACAATTGGGACAGCTCTAACCCAAAAGCTTTCTGCAACTCTGACTGGCTTTATGCCCACTGGTTCCTTCTACACTCTGAAACAGGAAGGTGTTTCCTCTTGTGTGATAAACTTTAAAGCTAAGAGGCACAAACCTGTCTAGGCCCGAACAGTTAACTCCATTTCCACATGAAATGAACAGACACACTTTCTACCTGCTAAAAGATCTGTTTGCAGAGTGACACTGAGAACAATTTCTGATTTGTGTTAATCCACAGGTATTGTTAGAGTCAAAACAATTCCCCCAACAGCTGGAAAGAAGACAGGGGTAAGCCCCAGGAGCTTATTGTTTTTTTTGTGTGTGTGTAGCATGCTTAAATCAATGGCTACCTCACCCCAGGGAATAAAACACCAGAGGCACAAAGGAGAAACCTGTACTATTTGCTCCTTAAAACTTGAGATTATAGAAATTCTGCCAAGTAACCTGGAAATACAGGACTGTGACTAGAAGCCTCTGAAGAGAACAACCTGCATTAGACTACAGAAGATCCCAATATGCTACAAACATCCACACTCGAATATTGCACCTTTCACGACTCAACTATCACCTAGGCAGTACACCTCTTTCTTTTTTCACATAGCCTAATTCCTGACTTATTTCTTCCCACCTTGTTTTATCTTCCCCCAATATTTAAAAAACCAATCATACTATAAAAATGGCATATTCGAACTGGAAAATATATTTCACCTAAAAGAAAGAAATATCATTTAAAAGATCATTACATAGGTAGACAACTGTTTACAGTTTTGATGCATGTCCTGCCAGAATTTTCTTGCATATGTACATAGAATACTCTTTTGACTTTAAAATCATAGTTTGTATACTTTTGAAAACTGTCAAAATTCCCATTAGACATCTTCTGGGTACAGAAAGATTGCTGGTTGGACTAATAAATGTTTTCTTTTATTTTGTTTCTGTGGTGCTGGGACTTGAACCTAGAGGTGCTATGCCACTCAGCCACATCCCCAGTCCTTTTTTTAATCTTTTATTCTGAGACAGAATCTTTCTAACTTTTGCAGGCTGGATGTGAACTTGTAATCCTCCTGCCTCAGCTACCCTAATCACTGGGATTACAAGCATGTGCCGCCTAGGCTGCCAAGCCCAGGTAGCCTCATAAATGAATGAAGAGTGATAAAGTTTACACATATACACATTGAGAAAGGAGGAGGCAGGAGGAGATCCTTTCCAGACAAAACATCTCACACCATTTTAGAGCTTCCTCCTTAGTGTAACTGCTGTCAGATGGACCTAATTGGTTTCTCAAAATATTTCCATAAATTATAAAGTTCCCATGAATCCAAAGGGAAATTAATAATTCTGATTAAAAGGTTGACTTTTAAAGAAATAACTTGAGACGACTATAAAATAATGAACATACAAAAGTAACTGTAGTCACAGAGGTGGCATTCTATGTAAAGTTTATGAAATTCACAGACTACTATAAAAATAAAACAATGTAACCTTCCCCCTAAAATAGCTGCACTGTTTACTCATTCACAATTTATCACTATGCTTTATGCATCAACGTCTACCATTTGTCTTTGGGTAAGCCAAGAATATCTATGCAGGCTCCATGCAAGAGATTAAGACACAATTCCTGTCACCTTTCGGAATATGCAACCCACATGGGGAGGCTCCTTTAGTTCAGATTTTGACACACACATACATATATACAACATGACCAAAATATAATGAAAAGTCTGGAAAATATATCATCAAAAATCCAGGAATTTTATCATACAAACCATTCAAATCTTATGAAATGTTTATTTGGCATACTGAGCAACTCTCCCTCCCCCCCCTCCCACCATTCAATCTTCTTTTATTTATTGAAGACTTGGCACCTGGCCAGTATTCTACTTCACTGAAAGCCTGCCAGCAGACTGGGCTACTTCAACAAACACACAGATAACTGATCCAATGCTCAGCCTCTCATGGCCTTAACCTTCCTGTCACCATTGATCTGCGTTTCTACTCTATTTCACTCGCCAATCTTGAACTCATACCTTGAAATGTGGTCCTCCTTCTCTAGAATCAGGAAGTGAAAAATCTCAGTCTCCAAGCATCACTGTCCATATAGCTTGTTCAATGACTCCTAAGTGCACTTTTCCCAAACCAGTCTACTGCCTCTCTACTGTGCTCCATCCATAAGTCTTCTTTGTTATTTACTTATACCAGATATGCTTTCTATTTGAGCCATAATGGCCTTCTTTTGAGTCCTCAGATGTGCCGCTGAAGGAGTTAAAAAAAGCTCCAGCACAATGACTATTTTGAATTAAAGCTACTTGAAAAACAGCAGGTGCAAGAATATCATGGTGACCTCTCTACTGTTTCTTAAAAGCAGGAGCTGGAAAGAAAGATGCTTTCCCTGCACTAGAAGAAAAGCAACATTCTCATTAAGGACAAAAAGTTGAGATCAAGAGAATTCTGTATAGGCCTTCCTAAAATAACTCTTAGCTTTTAAGCCTCCTCACATAATTTGGTTGCTGTTTCACAACTTAACTATTCTTTGTCCAATTCAGTATGTAAGTGACTGGCTCATACTGCTTCTTTGGGTCTTCATTTCCTTGAGGGTTCCCACGCTGTGTAAAACTTATATTAAATAAATGTGTATGTTTTTCCCCTGTTGATCGCTTACAACAATTTAATTCATAGGTCCAGACAAAAAGAAGCTCTAAACAGGGGGAGGTAAAATTCAGCCCCACTCCCTTGCATTATGTATTTGACTACATCAGAATCTTTGCACATGCTTGCCCAGCTGTGGGAATGTTCACCTCTGCTCTGTCATTCTTCCAAGCCTGAAACAAGTTCTCTTCAAGGAAGCTATTCCTAATGTGACAAATCCCTTATTAATGGCTTTTCACACATCACAAATTCTTCTTTACAGTACTTGCTACATTTGTGACTTCTTTTCATATATAAGTTTTTTTAATGGTTTGTCTTTACAATAAAGTAACCAGGACAGCAGGACCTCTGAGTGTGTGAGTGTATGTGTTGTTGTTGTTCACTATTTTATATCCAGCACCAGCACCTAAAATAGTGTATAACATATAGTAAATATTCAACAAATATCGATTAAATGAATTCAAGAATAAACAGGAAAAACATGGTACAAACAGAAAAGTGTAAGTAAAAGAATGGAAGCTACTGTTGATACTACTTGGCTTACTTCCTTCTTCAGGGACCACAGAGACATGAGCATCATCTAGTCAATTAATCTAGAGGCTGCTTTAAGAGTCAGACAACAAAATACTACCTGAATTAGAAGGCTGCAAGTCAGGACTGGCCCCTGGAAAAGAACTAAGTAGATTCTAGAAAATCCAATGCTTTTATTGATAAAGGCAAGATTACTCATTATCGAAAAACTAAAATATGTGTGTGTTATAAAATTTGAACTATAGGCCTTCAATTAAAGAGAAAAATCATTCAAGTAAAAAACAGCTGCATGTATACAGAGAAAAAAGTGGCTTTACCTGGTCACAGAAGACATATAAATCTAAAGCAAGTTTCATACAAGTGTTAAGTGGGATATTGCATTAACAGGTAAGAATATCCAGTACCATCTTGATTTACACTTTAATGATCAATCTCAACTGTGTTTTTAAAAAATGGCTATGCAATAAAAGCTACTTGATAGACTAAATATCATGGAAGTAAGCCTTTTAAAAGCTTCAGTAACATTTCAAATAACTGGGATATTCTATGATTGGGCAGGTCTGGTTCAGTTAAAAATCAGGTTACCTAAGAATTAAATGAAAGAAACCCTTTTGCCTATTGTGTCTATAGTGTTATGTTAACCCAAACACCCTTTTAATGGAGAACAGTTCTGTGAAGGAGCTGGTGTTAGGAGGTAGGAAGTACTTGAGCACAGAACACAGGGGTCCAGGTGTTCTTCAGTGGGCTCTGGCAAAACTGGGTCACTCACTCAACCTCACTGCACATTTTTCCTCAGTGGTAAACATGAAATCATCATACTCTATGATGCCCGCAAGACTCCAAAGCTTTCTAGGTATCTATTCCTCCTGTGCCATCACTGGACTCAACTAAAGTCTTTCCACTTCTGTGATTTTATCCTTGGTTCTGTGATCTTTAAAGGTCGAGGTGGACAAGAAATACATTTAGCCCAAGGACCTTCCCTAGCCTTATATTTTAAAAACCAACTTTTTAAGTATAAAGTACAAATAGAAAATTGCAGATGTTGTAGTACACTGCAAAATGACTTTCACAAAATGAACACACATCCAAGTAACCAGCACCCAGAAGTCCCCCAGGCCTGCAAGTCTTATCTCTGACACCTAAGGAGCCACTGCTCTGATGGTTAATAGACAAGATTTAGCTTATTCTTATACTTGATGTAACAGGAAAAATACACCATGTTTGTGCTTGGTTGTATTTTATTCCTGGAGTACATTCATTTCACATATTACTGCTTAAGGTTCCAGTGCAGCAACATCACTAAGAGCTACAAAATCTAACTTATGAATGAATAGAAGAAATAACAAAAAGTGTAAAAGGTTGTTAATGGTAAAGAGTAAATTAAGTTTTCCAAGTCTTATTGTAAGAAATACAATTTACTTTAAGACCATAACATATACAGTGGGTAAAGACAAAAGCAGTTTAGATTTACCAACACACACAGATCAGAATTAGTCTCTTATATTCATCTCTATTCCCATAAGTTTTTAAAACCCTAGTCTCTCTTCAGCCCATGCTCTTTGCTTTCTTAATCCTGCTCTAGATGTCTATCATTGAAACTAATTGTATGTTTCATCATTTCTGCATCCAATATACACCAGAAAGAAATGGTAATATTGCATGTATGATGCCCCTTTTGTTCTGGGCTAAAAAAAAAATCAAAAAGGAAACAGAAATAATAAGTCATATTCCTGAACTGTAGATAGGGAAAAAGCAAATTTGAAAAAAAACATTATATAACTGAGTTTTGACAAAACTAACTTATTTTTTTATTTGTTAAACACAGTCTTATAGATTGGAGGGAAATGTTACATATTCATGCATACATAGATATTGACAAAGTCAGTTAAGCCCTATCCCAGGATCTCCCCACCGCCTCATCCCTGATGTCATGTCTCCTCTGTAATATCTCCATGCTAAAGACAGAAATCAACATACACATGTATATTAATTTTTTTAAATTTCTGAGCTTCTAGGCCTGCTTGAGTATATAGATTGGCTTCTCATGGGAGTCGAGTGAACAAAACTAATTTCAAAACAAAAAACTTTCAAGCCAAATGTCTAAATGTAAACTGAAAATTAAAGCACAAGCAAGAAAACTCAAAGGCTCCATTACAATATAAAACCTAATTACAGGGATCTGGGAGCTAAATAAACCTTTTATTTATAAAGTATCCAGAATCTGGTACTTGATTATAGTATAGAAAACTAAGACACAGGGTAATTTCTTAGAAACAGCATACACCTTCTTTATGAGATGAACTTCATAGAAGCTATCACACTTACTGGATTTTTAAGACACAGACAAAAAATACCTAAACCATTTAGAAATAAATAAAGGAAAAGGAAAGAAGGAAGAAGGGAAAGGAAGGGAAGAAAGCCCTCTCTATTATACTTACAGTGATTTATTTGAAAACAAAATATTTTAAAGAATGAATCTCTAATATTTAACAGAAAGAATTGTTAATATTGGATGTATGATGCCCCTTTCCAAAGACTGACAAACTTCAGTGAAACAAAAAGGTTAAGAAAGATTTACTTAGGGATTAAGAACAGTGATTAAAGACCTAACTACAAATAACATTAACATAACTAAAACCCTTCACTGTTAAAGGTTTCAAGTCTTATGGAAAAACCTTACACAGCCATCCTGTACAAAAATTCTATCACAAACATGATAGTGACTGCACTTTTCCTTCCTGGACATGCTTTTTTTAAATATAAAAATATAATTTCCAAAATAATAAACCACAGATTACAAAACAAATCCTTTATAATGAAGTTTAATCATTTGTGGCCAGAGGGTTTCCTGTCTCCTAGTCCTTGCTACACATTACGTTTTAAGTTGCTGTCACTGTCAGGGTCTGTACAAATAGATGTGGGAATGGCATGTGATTGAAGTGCAAGATTTTCAGGGGGATAAAAACCTACAGGATTGGGGCTGGAGTGGTAGCTCAGTGGTTATGGTGCTTCCCTGGCATGCACAAGTACCCAAGTTCGAACCCCAGCACCATGCTCACAACAAAATGTTGGAGCAACAAAAGCCATGTGAAAAACTAAATAAAATTGATTCTTCTTTCTCTCTCACTGTCCTTCTCTTAAAAAAAAATACTACAGGATCTTATTAGTAGAGCTGACAGATAAAGAAGGAAGATTAGGTAGACAGTGTGAGAAACTAAACTGAGGCAAATTCAATAATGTCTCAGTCTAACAGAGAGCACTGTAGCAAATTCTGTCCTTTAGATTTGTCTAGCGTTAGACAAACAGCTCTCAAATTGGTCATCAGATGCGAGGTGCTACAGGAGAGACATGACTTCCAGAAAGCCAGCTTTGTCAGTTGAAACTGACCCTGACTTTAGATCCTCTGCTGCAGAAGGCCCTCCTCAGAAAGGCCTGCCTCCATGTCTGCCATAGTTCTTTAGTAGGATGTGCATTTAAAAAAATAGTTCAATAGGTTCAAGAAGTTGGGTTGTGGACCGGAGTGGAGGCTCGGCGGTTATAGAGCTTGCCTGGCATATGTGAGGACCAGATTTCAACCCTAGCACCATATACACATCTAAGTATCAGAGAAGCAAAAACCAGATGAAAAAATAAAATTGACTCTCTCACTTTTTACCTCTCTTTAAAAAAAGAAAAAAGAAGAAGAAGAAGCTGAGTGGTACAATAGAATCAAAAGGACATAAATCAGAACAACTCTGTTCCTCTTTGGAATGATCTGGCCATGGACTGCTACTTTGACAGATGGATATGCTCAGGCACACAGAGGGGGAAATCTGACCAATCATGGGAGAATAGAACAAATATTCTTTATGTCACAGGAAAAAAAAAAAAACCTGTCCTTGGCCTGAACGGTGAGATATGGAGTGATGGCACCATACTGAGCAAGGACTAGAGAGAGACGAAGGCCTCTTAAGGATAGGTCTGATTTATGGAACACCTTTCTTTGGAGCAGCACTGGGCACTTGACTGGTGTGGACTCATTAATCTTCACTATCTCCCTGTGAGAAGATAGGTCAAGAGCACTAGATTAAATTAAGGGTCAGAGAGAATGAAGTACAAAAATATTTCTGTGATTTTCTTAGAATCATTCATTAAATTAAAGAAAGACTAGAAGTCACAAGTATCTCTATACTCCCTCACTGATGGTGTTTACTGAAGCAAATATTCTGTTTATTTCTAGCTATGTTTAAATTTATAATATATTCCTTTCCCTTAATTCTTCCCTTCGATCATGTATGATACTTTTGTATAAAATCCCAGGACTGGTCACAAGAAAATATCACCAGAAAGAAAAAACTTCAAGACTTCTCCAAGTAACAAAATTTTACCTGAAAGTTTGTCCTGAGTTCATTCCTTGCTACAGAAATAAAAAGACCATAAATCAAGGGCCAAATATCAAGGAGGAAAACCTGGCAAACCCACCATTTATTCAACTCTATTGACATTTAAGTAAAAACTGAACATTTGAATATATCTTTTATTTAAATGACTTCTTTTTAAAATATGCCACATGGTATACCCGAATTTTAAAAAACAGCCTTTTTTAGTACTGCTTTGTTTATTTGATTGGTTTTGTAATTCCAGTGTGTTTGTTATTCTAGAGCTCAAGAGATCTCTGTACTCAAAACCAAAATTCTCTACCCAACGACATTTCAGCAAGAGTATGGGATACAGGATCATGGACCTGAACTTCAATCTCACTCTGTCCCTTTACTTTCTGGGAAATTACCGAGGTTCCTTTTTAGTGATTACATGAAAGAAGACTACGATGCTTTAGAAGAGACTATGGCTTGGATATGGTTTGTCTACTAAAAGTCTATGTGGTTGAGGTTTGGTCCCTAATGTAACATTGTAAGAGGTGGGGTCTAGTGGGAGGTGATTAGTCACTGAGTCAACACAAGAGGATTGATGCCCGTCTCATGGGAGTGGCTTTTGTCATGAGAGACTAAATTGGTTACTGTGAATGTAGGTTGTTATAAAGTGAGCTTGGCTCCCTTGGCTGTTTTTCTTGCTTCCTCTTGTCTGTGACCACTTTGATATGTAGCCATACGATGATGTCCCTCACCAGAAACAGATGGTGGCACCATGCTTTTGGACCTCTAGAACTGGGAGCTAAATAACCCTTTTATTTATAAAGTATCCAGAATCTGGTACTTGATTATAGTATAGAAAACTAAGACACTGGGTAACTGCTGGAATTAAATCACATATATGAAACTTTGAATCATAAAAAACAAGCTAAGGGGCTGGAGTGGTGGCTTGGTGGGCATGGCGCTTGCCTGGCATGTGTGAGTACCCGAGTTCAAACCCCAGCACCATATACACAAGGAAGTCTCAGAGCAACGAAAGCTGTATGAAAAACTAAATAAAAATCATTTCTCTCTCTCCCTCTCTCTCACTGTCCCTCTCTCTTAAAAACAACAACAACAATAAAAAAAAAACTAAGTTAAATATTTTACCTGTTTTGGTATAGGAGAAAGAACAATAGTTTGCTTTAAAGTAAATTAAGGTCTATCAGAAAAATACATACTCAGATTTATTTACTTATCTGTCAGTGTGTGTATGCTGGGGATCAAAACTGGGGCCTTGTGCATGCTAGGCAAGTACTCTACCACTGAGCCCCAGCCCCAGCACTACACTGATTTTCACAAATTGAATTAAAATATCCATTGCTTTAATTTTTCTAAATTGAAGAATGTTAGCATTTGCCATTATTACACATTTCCAAAATACGTAAGCTTTTCAATTCAAATTCTGAACTTCTTTCAATGTCACTAAGATTTCAACTTCTAGTCAAAACACAAGAAAACTATACTACAATTATAAGTAAACCAAACTTGGGTTTTTTCCTCCCTTTTTTCTTTAGTCCAATTCAAGTGTACAAATAATCCACAAATAATCTCTCAGCCTCTATTTTGCTGAAACCACACAAAAACCCTTAATTTGTTGTTTATCTCATTTAAAATTAGAAATTATAACATTTTAGTGTTTAGTTCACTAATCTCAAGTGTTCCTTTACTGTTCTAAATAAATGTTTTAATTCAAACATTCTTCAATTCAAGTCAAAATGAGTCATCAGCGTTTTGCTGAATCAAAGAAGGGCTAAGTACAAAGTGCTCTATGACTGTAATAAAACTGACTGAATTCAGTTTTACTTAGAGAAACAGTTTCACCAGTTTCAATCATCTGCCAGTTACTCTAAATAGACTTGAGCTAGATGATCTATAATTGAGAAAACAGTATAAAAGAGGGTACACCAGGGTATTAATCAATGTTCATCCAACATCTGGAAACTGTTTTAAATTAAAGTGAAAAATATTCTAAGTGCAACTACTATGTGCTATTTTACCCCATTCGTGACATTTAATTACTGATCTCAACTCCAAGTAAGGGCTGTGTGCACTAATTTTTTCCCACCCACTTCTTATCTTACACAGACCAGAGAAACTATTTCAAGTGGGTGTAAAATGGTTATGTTTCAAGCATTTCAAAATCCTCCACCACCTGCACAGGAAACTCTGACTGAAAATCAGACAGGTTCCTGCAGAGCAGCACCAAAGATATGGGGGCACAGCTGAAGGGTGAATCGGGTTACTAGATAGTCAAATGAAATCAGCAGAGGCGACATGGTACTCCCAGGCAAAGACACAGGACACTTTTCTTCTCAGTATGTGTTTGCTACCAGATTCTTTTTGCCTCCACCTCTTATAGTCTAAGATCCAAACAGATTCAATGTTGAACTCAAACACTGGCAATATTTCATGAGTACAATCTATGGAACAGGCCCTGTACTCAGTGTGCTGATGATACAGTGATGAGGAAAAGATTCCTGAAGCCTCAACAGTTCAGTACTGTGGGAAAATGTGGGCGAAAAAATACAATTTACTACAATGTTTAAATGCGGTGAAGTTTGACCCAGGCTTTGAAGAACAAGTAGGGTTTTCCAGTTAACATAATATGAAGCAAATTTTAAACAACAGTCATAGCAAGATCTACATAATAGAGTCAGGGGAAAATATTTGGAGGTTTTGAAGAACAGCAAAGAGTCTGAAGTACTCAAAGGTGGTTTGGGGAAAACCAAAAAGAACCAACAAATTCATCTGATCCTAAGTAGTTAGGATTTTCTGCTTTAGGAAGGGTGGGTTTTATTCAGAGGGATGAGGCAACTAGACTTTGCAGTGTAATATAGTGGTTAAGTGCTCAGATTCTAGAGTTGCCGGGGTTCAAACACTACCTCTACCACTAAGAAGCAACTATGATGTGGGGCAAACTCCTTGACCTCACTGTGCCTTAGTTTCTTCTTCTGTAAAACGATGATATCAACAGCATCTACTTTCTGGGATTGCTGTTGAGAGATTTACACATGCAAACAAACAAACAGAACAGTGTCTGGTATATAGTAAGTGAAGTACAGAATCAGAAGAGGAGGATTTTGTAAGACTGATTTATTGTGGTGTTGGGGACCGAACCCAGGGAGCGTCTACCACTGAGCTGTTCCTGAAGCCATTTTTCTGTTTTTATTTTGAGAGAAACTTTCACTAACTTGCTGAGGCTGTTCTAGAACTTGTGATTCTCCTAATTTAGCCCCCCGAGTTTCCGGAATTATAGGTATGCACTGCTACACAGGGCTTAAGTAAGGATTTTAATTAGATAGCTAATGAAAATTGTAATTATAAATATCAAATTGATTTGAGAGTATTTTTGTAAAGATACCCACATTGCATAAACCACATATCACAAAAATTAACACATATAAAGTAAGAGTTACTATTTTTACACACTACTTATTTATGTGTATGTATGTATGTATATTTCCAAATCACTTAAACTAATAAATATGTCAGGTTACGATTTATATACATAAGTATACTCCCTATAGACAACCTAGTAGGTATCGTATATATATAATTATAATCTGAAATTAAGTTGGAAGGTAAATAACTGAAAAGAATGACAAGTCTTATTTGCATTACAGGGGACCCACTCAGAATACGGTGGAAGAGATGGTGTTCCAATGCCCTGGTGCCCTTTAGTCATACTGTCTGAGACAGAGATCAGCATGGATAGAAGAATCATACTGCTTCCCAGCTCACCCTCCTGCCCAGAATGTCTCAGTTACTGGAAAAGCTTCAGAAATCTTTACCAAAAAATCCATTTAAAATCCTGAACTACTATTTCTCAGAAAAATAACATTACTCTTCAGTCTAGAAATAACATCTAGGCCTCAAAATGCTATACTGTCATTACTTCTAAAAATAAACTAAGCAAATCAAAGTCCTGAGGTCAGTTTCAAATAATGTGCTATGGCATTTACACAAGCAGAGGCCCCACACTATCCCACTGGAGCACTGGATGTCCTGACAGGACAGGCTGGCCCTGTCTCCATTCTGAGGTGCATCTGCTGAGAGCTGCAGTTTACCACACAGGACTCTCCAGGACAGAAAGGCAGAATAAAGTCTCTCACTCTTAGTTGATCCTCTTTAGTGAGGCACTCAGGGAAAGCAAAGCAAATATAAGAGAAATTCTCCAAATCCAATAGCCTTTCCAAATAGCTGTTCAACTTCTCTTCTAGCATCATCCAAATGATTTTCTGAATCCATCCACAATGTGTGGTCGATACCACCTTCTATCATTTGAATTGATACATATAACTTACAATTCAGACGTTAAACAGGAAACTCATGAGCCAACAAAGGAAAGTAAATTAAGTCTACAAAGTATGAAAAATTAAAGAAAATTAGACAATATGGCAAAAAGTGTGGAACAGGGACATTTTAATTTGATGTCAATATAGTCATAATAATTGTCAACTTAATAGAATGATATATATTTGGAACCTGCTATAGACAAACATCTAAATGGTATTTCCTCATTCTCTTTGGTGAAAATGACAATTAAAAGAAATAAATTAAATAAATAAATAATTAATGCCAAGTCACTAGCACATACTTAATTCTATACAACACTATTGCTACTGAAATTAAAAATTGCTTTCTCTTGAAGAAAAATGTGGAGAATTAGAAAAAAAGAGAAAGAAAAATGGGAAGAAATAATCAAAATATTTTCAAATCACAAGGTCCAAATAATAGAGATTTATAAACCCAGAAAGGAACCTCAGTACACCTTTGTGATATATATAGAGAGATACAGATTGTGACCTTTCCAAATTGGAGCTCAGGAAATTATTAATAATCCTTCCCTTCTCATTTTCTTCCTCCATTGGAGGGAAATAATTTCACCAGTCCTCATGTTGGATTTTCAGTCATGTAGTTCTGGAGAAAAATATATTTCAGAGCATGCAATAACTGTTCTGTATGTTCCACCCTATTCTGTTGCAAAGCATTAACTTATAATCAAGAGTAGCAACACCCCTGGCAGTACAATGCCTATACAAAACAGCTGATGGGATATTTTCTGACTAAACATCAATTAGCCTTACATGTCATTTTCTGTAGCCTGTGGTCACAAACCATCTTAAGGGCAAGCCAGGTCATCAATCAAATCCAATTGAAATGGTCTAAGTAGAATGAAAAAAATTGATAGCCAAAAAAACTATAGTCCCCTTTCAGGAAAGCTAGTGACAGAAATGAACCAATGGACAGTACCCTCCAACTCAAAATTACCAGAGTCAGACAAGGGCAATAATAAACAGTTTGCTATAAGTAAGCAGTAAGCTTGTTTTGTGGTTACACAGGGAAAGCTTTCAGCCTCTGAAGCTTTTGATCTGGCATAGGCTTTATAAGAAATAATAAACTCAGTAATTCCTCAGACACTCACCTGCCAGCTGAAAATGGTAGATTCTGACTGTTCTTATCAGTAACATAAAAGCAGCCAAATTTTTGTTCTCATTTTGCCCTTAAGTTGAAATATTAAATCACCAGGCACTGTTTCTATAGCCCTTCTTGGTTTACTCATCATACAGAATCTCATGCAAACACTGTAATTTTCAGATGGTTTTCTGATAGAAGGTAATATACGGATTAAAACGTCTAAAGTGCTATGACAGAATAATGCTAACATTCACAAAATGAAAATAAAAACCCACAGGAAAAAACCTTCTTTCAATTAAATAGACATTCACACTTTATCATATAAAACAACTACCAAGTAGGTAGATCAGTCTCAGCAAAGGAAAAGCATTTAATTTTTTCAATTAGTTAAAAAATGACTGGTTTCTTAGAGTTGCTAAATCTTACAAGGCCTTCCTGAAGATTCTGCACTCCAAGTAATCTATCAAAGTTATGTCTATTGCCAAGCAGTCCAAAACTCTTGCCACCAAAATGCTGCATGAGGCAAAATGAATGGATCTCTCCATGACATTATGTGTGTCCTTCACAAGGAAGTCTGTATGTTCTCAGACTTTCTTCTGGTAAACAGCCTCATTCAAAAGAGGTTAGGAACCCCATGGGGAGAAAGGGTGCATTCTCCTTTCCAACTATGCACACCTTTAAATATGTCAGAATAAAATAGCTTTCTACCATTTTCTAATTAAATGAAATGCTTTCTATATACTCAACATCAGAAATGTTACAATCACCCTCATCTATTTACTCTACTATGCATGTCCCTAAACATGTGTCTCCAGCCCTCTATTTTAATGTTCAAACATCTCCAGCTGCCAGAGGTCCCTCTTCACAGAGCTGTGCACCTAAAAAACACCCTTCACATAACAGAACTATTGCTCTTCTAGTTCATGTTGCAACAAATTTCCCTTCCCCTTAACTCCCTGCTTCCTTCATCCATGTATTCAGTCATAGAATTCTGAATTTTCTGGCCCTGCGGGATCTCTCAAATCTATCTCATCTTTGCCTTTCAACTTCTACTGCCCTGGGCCACATCGCCATTGCTTATGTGAAAAAGTAAGAAGCATTTATAATCTTCTCTTTAGTTTCTCAATATTGGTGCTTCCTTCCCCTCCATCCTACTTTTTTTTCTCAGGGATGCTACATGTCCTTTTTTCTCTGACTTACATGTTCTGCCTTGGCTTTTCCCATGATAGTTCCAGCTTCTCACTCCAGGCTCTACTCACATGTAATCATCACACGTTATTCATCAGCCTCACTTTCATGCTATTAATTGGCCTCACATCACCTTACTTCCTTCAGAGCACTTACAACAGTCTGATATTATCATGTTTATTTGTAAAAGAAATCTGCCTCACCCCCTAATCATTCTTCCATTTCCTCTAGAATAATACCTCCTGAGAGGGATAGAACTTGGTATCTGATTTACCACTTGCTTCTCCAAAGTCTAGAAAAGTGCCAGGCACATAATGGGTACCCAGTAAATATTTTTTTCCAATGAATGACAAAGTTACTATATAAGCATTAAGTTTGAACACCATCAGTACCATGGTGGGGGAAGAAGTGACATGGAGGAACATCCACGTCAAAATGAAAAAATGAAGCCAGACCAAGAATGTTAATATGAACTAAAGTAATTAAAACAAAAGAACCCAACCTTGCAAACTTCATAATGTAATGACTCAGGAAGGCAACAGAAGATTCTCATACAACTTAACATGATTCATAGTTCTACTCCAATGCAGCCCTCCCCTATGCAGCAATTCATATTTGTAGAAATGTTGATAAAACAGAAGATCTCAGATCTATAACCTACATCTTAGAGCATTTAGCAAGGAATCTATAGGGACAAATGTTAGGATATTTAAAAGGATAATTTATAAAATAAAGGAAAATGAGCTCCAAATTGTAGGTACAAACTTTTTTTTTAACAGATCGGGGCCTACATGGATTTGTGGTCTTTTGTTCCCTCTCCCCTCAAAAACAATCATCACCTTGGAGAAACTGAGGCAGCAATAATTAATTGGAAATGTTTAAATTATTATTTAATAACCGAAGTGGTATTTTCCAAAACATTTATTCAATGATTTTTATATTATTGGGCATTTCTCACCACTGCCTTATCTTTTTGCCATGTATGGTGATGATGATACTTTAAAATATTTAATGTTCCCTTGTAAATGTTCAACAATTTCTAGGTCAATTCTCATTGAGGTTTTATTTGAATTAATTTACTCAACATATATTCATTGATTTTATCATGATGGACAAGCTACTATGAGACTAAAATTGAAAAACTTCTCTTCTATAAATGGATATTAATTTCCTCTTGGATCAGTTGTCTCTTCTTTCTGAGCACTTCTTTAATGATACTGATAATAGATCATACCAGAAAGGCTGTTTATGAATGCCTAAGACCAAAACCCTTATATGGAAACTAAGATTAATTTATTGCACTAAAGATGTTCTTATTACAAGCAGAGAGTAATTAAGATTCACAATATACAATACTACCTAATAGGGTACTCCATATCTACAACAACCCAAATGCATTAAGTCACTTCAACATCATCACTGTCACAAACACACAAAGACACTAAAGCATAGAACACTCTCTATTAAAGTTAAGACAGGAATACTCTCCTTTAAAATTATAAAGACATAGGCTTTCTTTACATCACAACACTTCGAAAAACTGCAAGACTGAAAACCTACCACTCTGTATAGATTCTTAGACTTTAAATAACAAACCTTTTCTACCAATAGTTAGAACATGAAGGTATATACTTTATAATATTAAAACTAACTATAACTCCCAAAGCGAAAAACTGGGTGGAAAGAAGTACATAGCCCAATGGTTGGAATAAAGACAATGCCAACAGGCTGAGGACATTTTCCTGAGATATGGTCATTCTATGACTACATTAACAATGAACAAAAAGATTAGTAAGTATTACTGAATTGCTGGGGAAATCCCAATTACACGTGTCATGCAGCCTAAATGGGTGATGAGGAAAACTGGTCAAATTGTGCAATGCATCTTCAGTGAAGCATAGCCAATAAATACAATTCTGTGTTGTGCTTTAATGCAATTTTCTTTTTACTCCTGAGGGAAAAAACAAAGAAAAATAGCCATACATGAGATGAAAAAAGTCAACCATGAAACAACTGTGCAAGCAGGAATTACAATGCTGATATAGAAATCACTGAATAATTTTGGAGTCCTTGATAAGTGCTTCAGTCTTCAATCTCTTGTTCTCTGAGAAAAGATTATCTCTAGTACTCAAAGTTCTTTCATGATTTCCAGGTGCCTTGTCTCTGCATAAGAATTCTGTTGATCATATTTTTCTCCAATTCAACCTTATGAAAACAGGCATCTAAGACCTTCTAATAAAATGTATTTTAAAAAAGTAACAAAAATTTGATAATATTATACACTAAACAAAAAATATGTCTATAATCTTCAAAGTATAAAACATTTTGAATAACATTTAATTTTAGTGCTTTAGATTTATTAGTGCAAATTCCTGTTGCACTAAATATTCAAAGAAAACATGCACAAAGCATTGGGACTATATATAGCTATACTGATGTATTCCTTGAATACAAGTATACACAGTGTACATTAGCCTTAGTGATACTTTTTTTTTGATGATCATTTAAAACAGATCTTGTTTTTAAGTACCAGTAATATAATTTGCAGTACTGCTTATCATGGTTTTTTTTTCAAAGCACGAGGTTCATGAAAGTTTCACTTTTACTTCCTTATTCGGGTTGGAACCCACAGGAAGTCATTTACGATCCAACAAGAGATTTGAGAAATAACTAGAAACAGTCTGCAGCATCTGACTATAAGCAGGCACTGAGCTGGCCTCTCAGAGGGAGATCATCTACAGAATTCAACCGTGTGTAAAGGAAGTATTTATTCTGAGTCAGGGGTCAGGCTAGGAAAGACAATCTTAAATAATCTCTTCCAGCAACAGTCCTGCCTAGAGTGGTTTCATAATGTTGTCAGAATCGACATTTATAAAGTTTATGGGCACCAAAGCTCCCACAAAAAATTCCTAGGAGACTACCCTGGAAGATAAAAAAGTCAAAGGCGGCTTTAGGTAGTTCTGCTAAATTTCAAAATGCTAACAGATTTTCTGGAGACTTTATTGGTGTAAGCTGTTTGGAGATGATGTAATAAAACACTGCCTTTATTGGTAGCATCAGTTGCACCCTTGCACACTTGTTAAGTCCCAAATGCTCTTTTGGTTCTGATTCTCAAAGAGAAAATGGAAATATCAAGTAAAGGCAGTTAAGTGTCAAGAGGAGAAAGAATTAATGCCCTGTTTCCCTTCTCCTTGTATCTAATTGGTACTCATACTCCCTACATTCCAACTGGATGGAAATATTTGTTTTTTTGAAAGGTTAATGGTTTTTATTGGAATTTTTTGCTCAGGGCCTAATAATTTAAAAGTAAGTGCTGGAAAGTCTAAGATCCAATATGATTATAACCAAATAAAAGTATAAAAATAAAGTAGTATCTTAATATCAATAAAAAATGTTTTCATTTGTCTAGGTTAAAGTTGATCAGAAATTATCCAAATAAAATATTTTAGACTTTCCTACACTACTGAAATAGCATTTTCTAATTTTAATATCTACTATATCGAACTCAAATAGGAAGACATCTGCTGTAAAACCATTCTATTAAGCATTCCAAAACTAAGTGGAAATGAGTTTTAATGTATCCACTTTCCCTCACTTAGTTATGCTAGAATAGCATTACTAAAGGAGTCAAAACTCTCCCCCTCCATATACTAACTTCTCATGTTTGCTATCTTTAAAACACTTACATGAAAATAATAAGAACATTCATAAGCCACATCGGCTAACTAGTTTGTCCTAGGTAGGTGGATCAATCCAGGGGTGTAAGAATCAGTCAACTTGTCCAGAAAATGGAAACACCATAAGATATCATCTGACCTCAAACTTTAGGAGGTCTGACTCCTAGACCAATGGAGCATGGAGACAGTGAAAAGACCTCAGGAAAAGGAAGATCTAATTTCTTATCCACTGCTGATTTATTAATGAAGCATTAATACAAACCTTTATTAATGCTTTCAGCTCTTGCTATAAAGCTGGCCTCCATGTGCTACTGATGTGTTTGTATTGAGAATTAACAGGAAAAAAAAAGATAGCCTTCAAACCACTAAAAAATGCTTTTCTACTCCTCAGAAAGTAGACATTTTTATGAATAGGAGGAAAAAATCCACCATTTGAGCTAACAAGAGCTCTTTGGGAATAAGGGTCACATGCTCACTAACTTTAGTGAGACAGGGGAAGCAGGTTTGACACCAATACCTGCCAGGATATCACAGAGACTTATAGGTCAGTAGGTCATGGGACAGACAGAAGGGGTAGGCCCTCTCTGCTGGGTATTCTATCTCATCCAGAGCTCCATCTCATTCACATGATGAAAAGAAATTTACTGGAGCACCAAAAAAGGAGGTTTAATAAGCCTTTCCTTACATGCTATATACACTACATAACCTAAGGCACACTTCAACACCATTTCACACTGTGCTCTGGTTGGTTTACTTGTGTACTCTCTTCTGATCTTCCCCAGCATGGGCACAAAATGTTTTTTCATAAAGAGCTACAACCTTAGTAAGCATATAGTTGATGCAAAAAAAGAAAGACTCCCAACAAAAGGAGCATGAAAATAAGTTTTCAACTTTCTATTTTTAGAGCATCATCTGATCACAGCCTTCTGTCACCAAGAAGACTCCTTTATCTCATTAAAATAAGTGTTTACACTAAATACATCTCAAGATAAGAAAATAAAAGAATTTTCCCCTGTATCTTTGAGTCATATGACAGTTGACAATACAACTTGCCATTCTGGAATCTTTGGGATGAGAATATAGGTAAGAAGAACAAGTCAAATAATGAATGTGAAACTAAGGAAAAATAGAGTGAGAAGGTCAAGAAAAGTTCTAAGTCATTCTCTTTTCAACCTCAACATTTCAAATTTACACACACACACACACACACACACTCAAATTTATACCTCCAACCTTGCCTGATCTCTCCCCTAAATTCAAGTATGCTACATACTTTTATACCTCCTAACCCCTCTGCTTGGAAAATGGGAAGATTCTTCATGTGTCTACTCCTTTACATCCTTCAGGACTTTTCTCAAACAAAGCACACTAAGGTAGCCCTATCCATCATGTTTAAAATCACCACCCACACCCCTAGCAGACACATAGACACACACACACACACACACATATACCTAGCCCTCATCCCTTGCTTCATTCTTCTCCAGAGCCCTGTTAGCATCTCACATGCTTACATTTTACCTATGATTAAAATGTAAGCTCCATGAAATCAGGCATTTCTGTTTTGATCCCTTAATACCACCAGGACCTACTATGGTGCCTAACCCAGAAAAAGTCAATAATGTTTAATAAATTAGTGGACCCACTAAGAAGCAACATAGAAGAATTAAGGACTTAGAGGCTGAGGATGTAGCTCAGTGGTAGGCAGAGTGCTTACCTGGCATGTACAAGGTCCTGGGTTCGATTGCCAGGACCACATACACATACAAAAATAAACAAACGAACAAACAAATAAATAAGAAGTCTCTCAAGAATGATTCATAGGAATATGCAATTTCCTCTTTCCTCTGGAGGTCTACCATTTGCCTTACTAACAATCTCTTCACAACAGCTATTAAGAAACTGCATTTGTATGGTCTGGAAGAAGCTCTTACCTTCTCATCTTCATTATAGAAGTACAACGTCCCTTAATGTCAAAGGAGTCTGGCTTGAGTTCAGAAGGCATCTGAGCCAGGATGTCAGTAATGCTGACTGAGAATCTCACTGACTCTGGTCTCAAGGTGTTGAAAAAGTTGAAGAAAGAACAGAAGGCAAAATCTACATATGGAAATGTACACATGCAAGACTGTAGAGACAACAGAGAATGTATGCTTTCACTCATAGATTAAACAGCCACTCAGCCATCTTTGCTACAGACACTGTTATAAGTTCCAGGGACACTAAGAAGAAATAGGTAACCCTTGCGTTTAAGAAGTTCATCTCCTGACATAGGTAGTTATAGGGGATGGATTAAGAAGTCTTAATTTTAAGGAGGATTTTAAGTGCCAGGAATTTGAATCTGATGTAAAAATGCATTAATTGGATGTTTCCAAGGTACACAATAAATATTGGTGGAATGAAGGAGCTACTGCTCCAAAACATTCAAAGCCCTGGCCTAGAATCTATTTTTTTTCTTTCTGTCCATGTATATAACTACTGCAACAGAAGAAATTATTTGTTAGCATCTCTCACCCCCCAATAATCTTGGAAAATATACTAAGGATTCTTTCTTACTATACTAAGAAGTGACTCATATAATAATATCTTTCTGTTTTGAGACACCTACAATAAATTCCAAAATGCAGCTGAATTTTCTCCTCTGGAAAAGATGCTTTCAAATAGAAGTCCTTTGAGCTCATCAAATGTCCCATTTTCTCTTTGAATTAAACTCCTAAGAACTACTGTAGAAGTCACAGGGTTTAAAAGAACTTACCCTCTCCTTCCTTCCTGCTCACAAAATTAGCCAGCCACAATGTCTATATTTTTTTAGGTCGCAATAATATTCAATACTTACACTCAACTTTTTTATTTGGACTCTTTCCTCATACATTGATTTATACACATAACTAAAGATCTCTGTGCCTTAGATTCATTATGCATAAAATGGGATCACAGAACATACCTTGTAGGGTTCCTGGGATAATTTAATCAGTAAATTCATGCTAATTGAATAGTGCCTCCTATACATACTCAATAAATATTAGCTACCATCATTTTTATCTTATTCATTTTTATTTTTCCCTTAGTGTTTCATATTTTTATTTAAAATATATACAAATGTTTACTGCTGAAATAATTCCAACAAAGAAAATCCCTTCTTCTTCATATCTTAATCCCACTCTCCAGGCATATCTGTCTTTGGTAACTATGTTGAGCTATACCCAGACAATTTCTTTTTTATTTAAGTTGAATCTCATTATATAAATGTTTCCCACATTTGCTTTTCTGTCATCTAATACGCCTTGTACACCTTTCCTTGTGAGTTTACTCCACCTTTTCCACATGGCCATCAATAATTTGGATGCACATGTGCCATAATTTATTTAATGAATCTCCAACTGACAATCATGGATGGTGTGCCCAGTGCTTACTATTACTACACAACACTGAAATAAAGATTATATAATATTTCTGTATATATAGCACATATAATTATATGAAATACATAATTTATGAAATGACATACCTGGCATACCTCAGTGACATGTTTCTAACTTTTTATAATATTCTAATTTAATAGAAATATGTGGATTGCATCAGCTAAAAACAAATATGATGTGATCCCTGGCCTTATTAGTTATAGAAAATTGATTAAGGAACCAGCCTACAAATACCAGAGATGCAAAGGATGTTTGCTGGCAAATAGGGCAGGCTGGGGTAACTCTCTCTCTCTCATATGCCATGGAATTAAAGTAAAAACCATCAAGTAAAATAATTATTCTGCATAAATAAGATCCTTTCCTTTTTTATTATTGATAATGTCACCCTCGCAGCTGAACTACCAAGGCTTTACCTTTCCATGCAGCATATTATCAGAAAAATTCAGACATATTTAATTGTCATAGACTCCTTGAATCCTTCTACTACTACATCATGGATTCTCAAGCCTCCAATTTAAAGTTTACTAAGAGGTTAGCTTGGACCCAACATCAGTCTAAAAGCATCAGAAGACAAGTGCCACTACCCATCTCTTCTCTCTTCCATTCTGCCCTATTTTTCTAGTCTCCCCTCTGCCTTCAGTGACTTACATAAACTATAATCATCTTGTTCCCACCCCCAACAAAAATAATAAAATTTATGGGAAATTTTAAAAAGTCTTTACTTCAAAATAATAAAACTAAACTCAGCATACTTTGGGAACCCCAAAATAGTATGTAGAGTATACACAAAACGTCATTCTGAATGTGGAGACCAAATTGGTCTCATGGAAATTTAAATCAAGAAACTCATTCCTATACATCTACATTCATTATAATATATACAGGTCTAAATTGTGTTTTGATAAACCAAAGACATCAATTTTCAGAAACAGATTTATGAGCAAGACAGTCATCCTTTTTAGGAAGCTACTAGGCACATCTATACGGCAAACATTCCTCAGGAATTATGAGTCATGTTAAGAGGTTAGTTCTATTATTTGTTTTCTTCATTTCAAATGACTATGTACTTAAACAACCAACATTCCTGCTTGTCTATAATATCTCCATCTGGCATTTTCTGAATATCAAATTTAACTAAATTGTTTCTGTGGAAACACAAGCATATAATATTTAATGGACAACTGAACTGAATTAATTTCAGAGGTACTAACCACACCAAGACTAAGGTTACTTTTTCTAAAACACACTAAGAAAATCTGCCAATTGCAAGCAGGAAATCATTTCACTGCTCTGTCAAAGGGTTATTTTTAATAAGCTTATAATTGTATATTGCCCATCATTACTTTTATCAATAAATTTAAGTAAATTACACTCCACCAATTCAATATAGAAGCCAAAGAAGGATAAATCTTCTCAGGCTGAGAAAATTACCATCTACAAATGTAATGTTTCTTTCTCCATCTGGTTCTCAAGGCGGATATACTGGAAAGAGAGAGGAGGCTATTTCAACTCCACAAGAGCCACTGATACTGTCTATATGTATGATTATAAAACTAGTCTTGAGCCACACTTCCAAGCCCCCACTAAAAAAAGCTTCTCCTTACTATAAACAGAATTATCAAACTGCCAACTCCTACAGGTTAAGAAACAACAACAAAAATAAAAACACTTCCCTCCAAACCACCTAAGAGTGCTGTAAAACAACAAAGGAAACACAGGGTGCCCCAGGTAAACTGCCTCATCTACTCCCTTAGGAAGACCAAACAATTCTGTTTCCTCTTCTGGTGCTAGTGGTAGGCAATTTAGTTTTCCCTGCAGAAGAGAAGTGACCACAGCAAAGTTAACTGGTAAGAGTAGCTGGTAGTTTGGAAAACTGGAGAACGTAAGTGCCAGGTAGGCCTTTGGATGAGCCCAGAACACTGAAGGGCATCCTTCCTACCCTTTTCAGGAAGAAACAGGGCAGAGAATCTGATCCAGCCTTCAGAAAAGATCCAAAACAAGCCAATAGCAGATAATTTTGAATTTTTTTTTTTTTTTTTTTAAAGAGAGGGGGACAGTGAGAAACACAGAGAAAGAGAGAAACAACTTCATTGAGTTTTTCACATGGCCTTAGTTGCTCCAACACTCAGTTGTGTACGTGGTGCTGAGGTTTGAACCTGGGTCCTCGTGCTTGCCAGGCAAGCGCCGAAACCACTGAGTCACCGCTCTAGCCCCATAATTTTGAATTCTTAAATTTCAACTTACATGATTTTAGTTAAACAACGTATTCAACCATCATTTACTGACAATGCAGGAAATTAGGCACAGATTAAAAAATGGCAGAGAAGTGGATATAATTTTAACATTTTTTGTTCCCTAAATCTACACTACGACATTAATCCTCCTTGAGCACTGTTTTCTTCATATCACATATCTAGTCAATAGGCTTCCTGCTCTTTCCAGGATAAACACCTTTTGGCAATCTTACAGCCTACCATTTTAAACATAAACACTTTGCACTATCCAGGTAATTGATCTCACTGATCTCTAACAGACTTTTATTTATTCTAGCCTCTGGAATACTATACTATTCCACTTTCTGCCCACTACAGGTTGCATGTCCAGGTAGTAGATTCTAAAGTGAAATTTAATACATAAAATATTTATTAGAGAGTTTCCTTGTGATAAAAACCTCAGGAAAGGACAGGAAAGATGCAGAACTGGGTAAAGAGAAGTTGAGTCATGGCACAAGCCCAAGGACAGTGTTGGCCAACAACTCCAGGAGCTCTGGATCTAAAATGGCCTTTCAGAATATTCTCAAGTTACTGAAATTGTCAGTCCTTCATACCTCCCCCAGCATCACTGGGTATGGAAGACCCTGGGTGGGATATGACCTTGGTTGGGCAAAGTGGCTCTCTATAAAGCAGTTGCAAGAGTAAGTACTTATCCCTGGAAGAATATGAGGAATGCATCACCATATCCACCCCTCTTCCTGTATGAATTATTCTATTCTTCAAGTCCCACTTTTGGTCCACTTCAACATCCTGTGATGCTTGAACACATTCATCATATTATCTCTTATCCAAACTTAATTGTAAACATGTTATTTCCTGTAAACTTTCCCTTAAAGTTGCTGGAGGGTAAGGAGTATGAGTTCTATCCTCATAACTTTTTTAAAACAGGGATAAGCAAACTTTTTCTATTAAGGGTGAAGTAGTAAATATCCCAGGCTTTGCATGTCACATGTGGTTTCTGTTGCATATACTTTTTTAAAATGACACTTTAAAACTGTAAAAACCCATTCTCAGCTTGTTGACCGTAGAAAAACAGACCACATATGGTCCACCATTCATCATTTTCCAACTTTTGCTTAAAAATAGCACTGTCCAATGGAAAATCAATGCAAACCACAAATGCAAACCACATATGTAATTTCAAGTTGTCTAGTAGCTACATTAAAAAAGCTAAAAGAAATCTGTGGACTAAATTTTAATGATATATTTTATTTAATACAAAATATTTTAAAATTATCATTTCAACATGAAATCAAAATTAAAATATTAATGAGCTGTAGAACACTCTAAATATTTATAACTTTGTATTTCCTATCTCAATTCAGAGTAGACACATTTCAAGTGCCTTTTGGTTATGTAGAGCCAGTAGCTGCCACATCAGACTATACAGAGAAAGAACAGAGGGGATGATGTTTTGATGCATGTTAATCTGTTCATTTAAACAACATTTACTCATTTCTACCTACTGAGAATATGTGCTAAATATGAGAATATAATATTGAGATTCAAATTTTGTCTGGAGCTAACTCAGCCATTATTAGGGTATACATACACACGATATATTATTATTATATATTAGTAATCTAAATGAAACGCTACAGTTAAATTTAAAAAGGGATAAGATCTTAACTGGTCACCAAATCTGTGAGAATTTCTTCAATACCTATTGATTACTTAAAGTCATAATTAAAAGAGTTAAAATGGTCAAAATTTAAAGAAATACCTCTGTTTCTTTAACTACCCTCTGAATAAGACATATAAATGTGGGTTGCAGTAAGAACAACACTATGGAACCTGATAAGTGTACAATCTTTCACGATGAACTGATTAATCTATTTTACAGAAAGCATAAAATGAAAAACATATTTCCTTAAATATGTTTTGAATTTTCCATTGGTATATCTTTGTATTTCTTCCAACTATTTTTTAAAGGACAGGTACCTCATGTGTCAAAATGATGTATCTAAAAATCTCAGCAAGCACATTTCATGATTCTTTGGAGAATATAATTGATATGAAAAAGCATTAGAAGAATAGTATTCTTCAAGAGAAAGACCCTTCTCTCTGGTGTTTACTTGCAACTAAGGAGGGATGCTAAAATGGAATTTGAGTATTTTTTATAACTATATAAGTTAAGCATTTACATCAGTCCTGCTACCCCCAAATCTAATAAGCTTCCTAGACTTTTTTGTTCTTAACTATTCTAGCATAAAAATAATATAATTTGGTTTGGTGTGGTGGCACATACCCATAATCCATCCAATTTGCAGGTAAAGTGTCAAGCAAGCCCCCCCCCCCAATACCACCAGATACTAGCTTGGGTTATAGCAAGTGCTGTTTGATTTGATACCTCCTCAAATGATCGGCCTTCCTGGCACCCAGATACATTTCCCAAGAAAGTCAATTGCTCCCCCGACCTACAGAGGCATGCGGTGTAATTGATTCTGAGGGAAGGGGGTTGGGTGATCTTTGGGGTCTCTTGTTTTTGACTCTCTGCTTCTGGGAACAGCAGCGATAGGGTTTTACAAGAGATATTTCCCCAGGCTGTCTTTTCCTGAAAGAGGATATCAGGCAACTCATGCCCATCGGAGCTGAGGTCCAATCAAGAGGGAATTAGACCACTTGAACAAGCTGCCCTCCTGTTGCACAAGCGTAAAAGTTGCTTTTATTGGGCATACTAACAGAATATTTAATCCCTTTCACCTGGGCATTTGCCTCATTATATCCAATTCCTACTTTAAGGACTTTTTGTAAACCTTTTCTCCAAGAAGATCTTAGTAAGTAACATCATTATTAGGTTCACAGAGATTAACTTCTCCAGAGTATGTTGGACAATGATATTCATTTGTCCCAGACAAGTGCTCTTGGTGATGTAAATTTTTACAGACGACCACCTGGTAAATACTAAACTTAGCAATCAGAGAAAAGTCTGAGTTACAGCAACAATCAGCTTACAAGATATAATTCCCAATATCATCATAAGCATTATTAAAGTCCTTTTAGAGTTGGTTTGGTGGGGTCTGGGTGCTATGCTGAGATTGTCTTTCACAATTGGAAGCTGAGACTCCTTTCACGTGTGTGTAGTGAGTCCAACCTCCTTCTGCCCTCCTGACAGCTGTCTCAGTGGTGAGCAAGACTTGATAAGGCCCTTTCCAAGCAGGATCCAGCTTATTTTCCTTTCAGACCCGGATCAGGATGTGGTCCCCTGGCTGATGTGGGTATGTAGGGAAATTCAGAGGTGGTGTCTGTGCCAGGAGGCCCTTCAGGTAGAAGCCATTTTCCACTCAGGAGTCTTGGAAGCTCCCAATTTTATTGTTTTTCTTCCTGTGGGCTGAATATTAGAGTAACTGAGGGATGGGATAAAACAGTGGTAAAATGGAAAACAGAGACTTCTGATTGTAGGGCAGCCTCTTTAGCTGCTTCATCTGTTAGCCTACTGCCTTGGGCCTCTTTGTTGTTGCCCCGTTGGTGCCCTGCCACATGTAGGATAGCTCTTTCTTCAGGTAACAATAAACTTTCTAGAATTTGAATAATTAATTCTTTGTGTATTAAATCTCTTCCTCTATTATTAATTAGACCATGTTCAGTCCAAATTTTTCCGAAAGTGTGGACAACTCCAAAGCATATCTGGAGTCTGTGTAAATTGTTGCCTCTTTTCCCTTTAAAAATTTTTAGGGCTTGGTTAGTGCCAATAGTTCACAGTTCTGAGAAGACCACCCTTTGGGTAGCCTTCCTGATTCTATTATTTTTTATTGTATCCCATCTATTACAGAATATCCATTATGTTTTTTCCCTTGAATAACCTGGGAAGATCCATCCATAAAGATCTTAAGGCCTGTTGAAAAGGGGATTTCTCTAAAGTCTGGTATTCTATTAGATCCATGCAATAATGTTCAGTAGAATCAGAGGTTTTTCCTCTCTTAAAGATTCAGCCAGATTTAAACAGTTTTCAGTAGTAGTGTTAAATCATCCCTTTCCAGGAGAATGGCCTCATATTTTAGAATTCTGGAGTCAGTTAGCCATCTCCCCACCTTTTGGTAGAGAATGGCTCTGACTTGATGAGGTGTGCTAACTATTAAGGCCCCTCCAAAGGTTAACTTTTGACTTTCTACTACTACAAGGGTAGTGTCAGCCTCTGATTGGATCTTTTCAGGTAATCCCCTGGAGACTTGGTCTAAGAGCTTAGATAAATGGGCTATTGGCTGTTTTTGCCCCCCATGATCCTAGGTTAGCACTGGGAGAACTGTTCCCTTATCTACATTAACAAACAAATAGAATGGATTTCATGTGAGGGTGAAGCTAACACTGGAGTCCTGATAAGGCTTGTTTAAGAATTCTAGAGACTGAAGTTCCTCAGGCTTCCAAAGGTTTGGGTCAGGCTCTCCATCTAAAAACTTAAGATAAAGTTTTCTAGTCTTAAGGGCATAAGAGTCTATCCATAATCTATAGCATTCCATCAGTCCTAAGAATCTTTTAGTTTTTATAATTTTCTAATTATAACAGGCCAGCTATTAGTTACAAAGTGTACTTTAAACATTTCCTGCCCTATGGCATCATTAATATTTAATCCAGTTTACTTCATTTGTTTCTCTAATCTACTCAAAAATTCTGTAGCCCTTTCTCTCTCCCTTGCCATAAAAGCTTTGACTAAATTTTGGGACTGAGGCACTGCCTCTTTTATTTCTTTTATAATAAAGTCTTTGAGATCTCTCATATGTCCCCTATATACCTCATTGTTATTATTCCAGTACAGCTCTTCAACTGGATATTTTTACCTGAGTTGGTGGAGAGCTCTAGATCAAGCTAGGTGTTCACATTCTCAAGTCTTCATTGTAGATTACCTAATAATTGCCCTTTCTTCTTTAGAGAATAATATACTTAAAACAGACATGAGTTCAGACCATATGTAGAGTTGAGGGCCGATTCTAATAATCTTTTTAATCTACGTAGGGAAGAGTATGAAATTGGAGAAGGGACAGAAGCTGGGGCAGTCAGCTTCGATTCCCTCTCACCCTTCATTAAAATATTCCTGGGGGCAGGAAATGGGTTTTGCCCCTCAGCTGAATTAGAAATGGATGGTGGGGGAAGGCAACTTAGGGGATCCCATCCATTTAATTTTTCCTCTTCTGTTTCCCTGTTTTTGTTGATCTTAAAAGGGAGAGGAGTTTAGGTCCTTCTTTCTAACAGAGCGTATATTCTAATTCTTCCCGATTGTTAGGGTCTTTATCAATTACAAGTCCTATTAATAATTGGCATACCAATCCTTATTAGCCCCAAACCTTGGCCAGTATATTGACAGATTTAGGGTAGGTTCTTGGGTCCAAACAGAGCAACAATATTCTATACTCTTTGATTTTTCCTTCATTTTTGTCTTAGGATTATCCTCCCAATATTTTTATGTGTAGCCCAAAGGGTTATATGAGGGGATTTCAGTGTCTTTTCTTCCTCTGTTGCATCCTGCTTTTCTACAACAGAATTTTTATTTCCCATCCTGTTTTCTCCCAGGGTACGATTTTGGGTTTCTGAATCCAAGAAAAATAGCCTAGTTATTTATCTTTAATGGAAGTCTGTTTCAACCCCTTAGTTCCTTGAGCCAACATTTCTGTGAGCCACCATTTCTGCTCTACCTGATCAGGTTGCTGGCACTATGAATTTGCATTTGGTGCGCTCACCCCCATGTCCCAGACAAGTCGCAAACCCACTCAGATCAAATCCCATGGATGTTTCTACCACCAAGGCAGTATATAAATCCTTTTCCTCCCTCAAGTTTAAGAAAAATATTTTCCTACCATTGGTTCATGTGCACAAAATTATTTTCCGCAGTTCTGGCTGACTTGTGCCCCGCTTCATTCCCCGTTTACCTTTGACCTCAAGTTCCATTGACCTTGGGAGTCCTGGTCATTCTCCACCCTTGGGGTCACCATAGTAAGACAGTGGGACATGTCTCCCCTTGGAAAAGGAGCGCCATGACCCCAAGACAACTTGTAGAGCCCCACGCCAGGCGCCAAATTGTTATAAATGAAATCAAATATGTGGTCGGGCATAGTTGGGTGTGGTCGGGTGAAATTCTGCCTTGTTCACCCACACCGGACCACATGTTTGATTTCATTTATAACAGTTGGTGATATTGGGGACGTAGCTTAGTGGTAGAATGATGGCCTAGCATGCATGAGACCCTGGTTTCAATTCCCAGCACCACCAAAAATTAAGAAGCACAATCTACAAAGCTTTATTTTCCATGTGCCCTTTGAAATTTCATGGCTACAAGCTAAGTACATTTTACTAACTGTGAAAAATTAACCATACTGTTATAATAAGAGAAAAATTAATTTTCTTGACTACCAAATTAAATGTTATTATCCCAAACTAATTTTACTTAAAGTAAGTTCATAACTAGATTTTATTTTTACTGGAAACATGTATATTATAATAAATACTGACAGAGAATAAATATACATTTAAGATCCCATTAGCAATGTGGAAATGTCAGCCTAATTTGCTTGACATTTTCTATCCTTTTTACACTAAGGCAAAAGGATTCATAATACACAGGTAGGAGGTGCAATTGCACCCATCTGAAAAATTTCACAAAACCTATAGGTTCCCTTAGAAAAATGTGTAAGTTCTCATATATACATAAAGCACCATGAATGCACAAAAGTTCAATTACTCCAGGCTAAGAACCTTTCCATTAAGTAGATCAAATCTATCAGTGAAAAAAGCACTTGAAATTAAACCACCAAGAAAGTATTATCAATGCAGCTTTTATACTACTGCAAGTTAATGCTGCATGAGAAGAAGGTTCCAAGACAAAGTTAGAGTTGCCTAAAAGATGGAACAAAGGCCAAAGAAACCACAGAATATAAAACAAAAGTGATGAGCAGCTTTCTTTGGCATTCACTTGCTGTTACCTACTGTGCTGTATTTGTTCAGAGACCAGAAATACCTTTTCCTCCTTAAAAAGTAGTGCATGAAGATGAGCCCTCCCACCTTCCAAAGTTTGTTCAGACACTTCCCTCCTCCCTGAAGCTAGCAGCTGTGTATTCCACACCTCTAAAATCTCCAGACACCCAACCTTCCAATGGCTTTTGCGTGTGCCTTTAAAAGGTGGCCAGGATCTGCCTTTAAGCAACAGACACTGTAAAAATTTCAGCTCTGAGCTAAGTGATGGGTATACAAGAACATTCTGTTCCACCTCTGCAACCATCTCATAAATGTAGAATTATTACAAAATAAAAAGTCAACAAACATGTTCTTTAGAGAGACTATTCAGTTTATGCTTTCTCCATAGACCTGCCCAGACTAGAGACTGAATTTTCTTAAAATCTTACAGTAAATGGAGTTGAAAGGGAAGAAATATTCTACATGTCTTCAGAATCAATCTCCTCACTGTATAAAAAGGAATACAATACCTCTTTGCTTGTATTAAAAGGAAATACCAGTCCTGGGAGAGCAGGAAAGCAGGTGTAAGGAAGAGCCCTGCACACCAGTGACACAATATACTCCAGCTGCTCTGGTGGGAAGGTGAGACAAGAAGACAGTGGCAATCTGCCTCATGTCGAGATTGGAGGTGGAGAGAAAACTTGTACCTTTTAAAAAGCTGCCCCACTTCATAGGTTATTCAGAAGCAAAGAAGATACTAATTTGCAGGTGAGACATTAGATTTTAAAGATTTCAAAGCACAGCATTTTCTACACAAAATGGCTGATTCTAGGGACACATCACTGGGTTTTTTTGTTTTTATTTTGTTTTCCTTTTTTTTTTTTTTTTTTTGTATGTATGTGATACTTGTACTTGGAATTGACCCGAGGCCTCACTCATGCTAGGCAAGTGCCTATGGGAGAGTTATTTCTATAAAAGATAACATATAATCCTACTAAATCACTGATTAATGCCCTGAAAGATAAATTATTAAAACAAAATGGAGTAATACCCTAACCAAATCTAAAACAGAAAATGGTGAGTCTACAGTGGAAAATATCTCTCAAGGAAGAACATGATTTTTATCAATTACAAGGGTTCTGAAGTGGGAAGGAAAAGAGGCTGGCTATTTCAACAACAAATGTGCATTTTGGAGTGAGTTTTAAAGGACAGTATGACTAAAACATGCCCAGAAACTTGGCACTATGTAACATTTCCTTACTAAATGAGGTAATGTATGAGATGGCAAGTTTCTTAGGCACCCATGTGTAAACAGATTGACACAAAGAACATTGGTAAATGAGAATAGATGATATGGCATTGATATACCAGAAAACCTACTTGTAATTAATGAGATGATTGAGACAATTGAATTACGAATGTTTTAGGTATAAATGAAGTATTTCAAGTTGCTATTATATATAAAGACACTTATCTAATGACATGATCCCTCTGAACACTTTAAATACGTTAAAATCTTTAAAAAAAATTATTCCATCAAGATTTTCTTCTAAAGACTTCTACAGTTCTTTTGTTATCTCACAAAATACTATGCTTTAAAATGTAATAACACAGGGCTGGAGCAGTGGTTCAGCAGTTACAGTGCTTGCCTGGCATGCGCAAGGACATGGGTTCATACTCCAGCACCAAGTACACAACAAAGTGTCAGAGCAATGAAAGCCACATAAAAAAACTAAACAAAATTGATTCTCTCTCTGTCTTTCTCTAAAATAAATAAATAGATAAATAAATAAATAAATAAAATCTAAGACAAAGCAAACACAGGTAAGCGGTGGCCATGCACAGTACATGAAACACAGCCAGGAAAAAAACATGTTGAACCAAAGCAGACATATAAGTGAAATATGATAGCAAGCCACCATTCTTGTGTTTTAAGAAAGCACATTACTAGGGCTCATAAATAGAAAATTAGTTTAGAAACTCTGAGGTAATCTTCTTATTTTACTCTTCACTGCTTGACTCATGTTGGATGTCTAAGCCCAGTTATGATCTCCACATCTGAAAGGGAATGGAGAGAAATGAAACGGAAAGAAGCCCACACAGATGATGAAAGGGTTGGAAAGAGAGGAAAGATCAAAAGGACAAGAGTATCCAGGCTGTGAAGAAAAAGCTGAGGGAATACTTTCTAATGTTCTAGAAATACATGGGCTATTATATTGAGAATGGACACCAGCCATCATTCTCCATCTCTACTGAGGGCAAACCAGAATAAAATGGATTAAATCAAAGTAATGACAAATTTAGGTTCTAAGGGAAATTGAGGAGTCTTTTCATTATTATTTAAAATTAGACAGATATTGAACGTACCTACGGTAGTTAATGTACAAAAGTGAGAACTACAAACTAACTCAGAAGACCTTATTTAACTCTAATTTCTACATATTCTTTCACAAGACATATTAAAATACATCAAGAGGACTATCAAATACCATTGAATGTACTCCATTTCTCTAAATTAAAGGAGGCAATGGAGAGAAAATTGCTTTAGATCAAACCACATTGCGAGACACTAGGAAACATTTTATTTGTACCTCAGAATGCTTCAGCTCTATAGAAACACTCACCTACAGAAAGAGATTACAACAGTCCCACCTTGTTAAAGTGCTGCAGTAAAAATGAGATAACCTGCATAAAGGATCTTAGGCCTATTATTACACATTTAATGGTACTTCTGTTCCATTCCTTGACAGAAGCAATGCATGAAGGTTCAAATATTCCAACAGGAAAGATGTAATACTATGAATTTCCCTGAATTTCTGTTCACATTATTCACACAACTGAAAAGTAGGGAAGAACAATCAGACCAATCACAAAAAAAAAAAAAATTCTCACTCTAATTTTCCATCCTCTCATCCTCTCTCCCCTCTGTCTCCTACTTTTCCTTTGGTTTTCACAGATATGAGCCTCATTTGGAATATCACAAGGTTACTGTATTATGGACAAAGTCTAGTACTCCAAAAGGACTTCACATTTTCTTTAATTGTGGTCATAGGTCACTTTTTAAGTGTTCACAATAAGTGATCTGGTATAATCTGAAGGCTTCCAAGATGTTTCACTGGTGACCAAAAAAAATTCAGGAACAGATATCTCCACAAGCACCTTACTCTATAAACAAATCCCAGGCGCAGGGCTACCTAATTGGAGAGTCTCTTTACTGACAATTAAATGAATGAATTGGAGATGTTAGCTGCTGCTCACATGTTTTAGTCTCTGTTGCCTGTTAACTGGGCTTACCTGTAATCTGACCACCATGCAGACACTATAGTCAAAATTTTCTAGCACAAAAATCATCCATTAATTTTCACATAAACAGTAGAAAGGGAGTTGGGATACCCACTGGCCTAACAGTTGCTTAGGACACCAAACCGCTGGTCCCAGGCCAATAGATGCTCCAAGAACACCCACCCTCAAAGACCCTATCTGGAGCTGAGCTGCCTGTCCAGCAGCCACTTGGGCCCCACCGTGCATCTAGGACACCCACCCCCAGAACCCCTCTCTCTGAACC
>PVKS010004483.1:0-92741 GCA_004027875.1 Aplodontia rufa | reverse complement strand
GTAATTGGGGGGGGGGCACTCCTGGGGGTAATTGCAATATCCAGAATATATGCACATTTTACATTATTTTGTTAAAAACTTGTATGGTTGTTCAAAAATAAAAAAATTTAAAAAAAAGAAAGGAGGGAGGGGTTTACGGTCAGATACTGGGTGGTGGGAAGAACATTTGGAAAGGGGAAACAGCTAGAGCAAGGTGGGGGTGCCACAGCAGAAAGGCAAGTGACAATGACCACCCATTTGCTCATGCCATGTCCCTACCTCTTTCTGCACTTCTGTTTGCTCCCATGACCATCGTTAGGGATCTTCGCATATTCTCTGCCTCTTTATTCTGAGTACAGAGTCAGAACCTGCTTCCCTACCCCTTGAGTTGAATGTGGCCATGCAACTTTGGGCAATGAAATGTCAGCAGACATGACATGTGTCACTTTCTAGTAGCAGCTATACCAGTCAGTGCATGATTTACCACATTCTCTTGTTTTCTTTCTCTTTTTTAATGAGAGAGAGAGAAAGAGAGAATCAATATTATTTTTTCATTTGGTTTTTGTTTTTTCTCCCCTTAGTTGTATATGTGGTGCTAGGATCAAACCGGGGTCCTCACACATCCCAGGCTAGTGCTCTACCACTGAACCACCATCCCAGTCCCACATCGTCTTTTTCTTGCCTGAAAAGCAATCAGTCTCTCCCATTAGTTCGCTATAAGTATTCACAAAGCATTTGTAGAAGTGCTTGGTGTGCAGTGCATAACTGTAATTCTTTTACTGGGTTGTTATAATCACTAATAAGAGAATCCATGGAAAGCCCTTAGCACAGAGCATATAGTCCATACACAGGAGGTCTGGTGACTCTGTGCCCGGAACCACTCACTATAGCCCTCCGGAGCTCCCCGAGAGGGCAGCACCCAGGAGCTGTTTCCCGACTGGGAAGCAATCGTGGAAGCAGTATCAAGGTGAACATGCCATCAACATGGGCAGTTGTCGGTCTCAGCTTCACTGAACACAGTAGCATGAACCAAAGGCAATCCTTCCCTTGTGTGAAAGCTCTGAGTCTTGGGGGCTGCTTGATAGGGCTCTGTAGCCCCAGCCTGTTTCAATGGGCACAGCTTGCGAAATGTTGGTGTTGCTCAGGAGGGCATCCTCAGGACTACACTCCACATAACTCACTCTGGGTGACCTCATCAAAGCCCCTGACTTCAACCACCACCAATACATTAATGACTTAAATACACATTTCCAACTTCAAGGGCTGCATTAGTGTACCCAACCACAACCTGGAGAGCTCTGCTCTGTTGTCATCCAGGCAAGTGGGCAGCTCCAAAGTAGACTTTCCTCTACCTGCAATTTCCCACCAAGCTAGAGGCCAAGACCACTAGAATGCCTCCCTCTTCACCCATCCCCCACATCTAGCCGGTCTGTGGTCTCCCTCCTCCTTTCTTTCTCTATTTCCCCCTCTACTCTGACTGCCCTCATCATGTACACTTTAACACACAAGTTAAGCATCACCAGTCTCCTACTTCCATGTAGCCTTTCAGTTGATTTCCTACGTTCCTGCCAAATCTTTCAAGAATGGGAATATGAACATTTCACTTTCCTACTTTAAATCCTTTTAACTAGTTCTCTCAGCTCTCCAGACAAAGTTGTGTCTCTTTATCCCACTCTCTAAGACACTTTATCTCCTAATTCCTGCCAAGATTTCTACCCTCAGTTTTCTGCCTTTTTGTAGTCTTTTAAAAAGCAGATGCTAGTTGTTTGCTTTTATTCCTTGTAGTAGCAACAGGAATATAAAATTACAGATCTCATCACTCTGTATATAACCTCTGGCTTACTTATTGATCTTCTTCAATACACTGTAAACTCCTAGATAACACATACATAGTCTCATTCATCTCTGTATTCTCAGTACTTAGCACAGCATTTAATGCATAGTGATACTCAGTAAATATTGGCTAAATTGCTGATTGATTCAATAAATGAATGATTACACATGCAGACATGTACATTCATAAAAGAAAAGATAAATACGTGAAAAAATTCTAACACTTCCAAGGCTTACATTTTCTTCCAAAGCCAGAAACAGAGACACATGAAAAATGCAATACAGAGCAGGAATCGTTTCCATTTTTTCCTTATTCTATTTTCTCATCCCTACAAGTTTCATTGCCAGAAAACATTCTGTGAGGGCTTATCAGCTAAAGGCAAACAAGTCACGATGTTCCCAAATCTTCTGCACTCTAGTTAAAAGACCAACAATTAAACGGATTCAAGCCAGCAGAATAATCTATGTTGACCATGGCAATGGAAATTATGGAAGTTATGACAGAACAAAGAAAATAGAAAAAGGCCAAATAGTAAGAGTTCCTAAAGGAGACAAAAACAGTGGAAAATGTACAAAATAGACTTTTTCCATTTCTGCTTTTTTCCCATCAGTCTCCCTTTTCTTTCCCTTTAGTTTACAAAAAAAGGCTAAACTTTAAAAATGTGTTTTAATCCCCCTATCTGACATTTATAGCAATACAAAATAGTAAATATCAAATAGATTTTTTTCAAATAAACTGGCAGAAGAGATTCTTACAAGCATCCTAATTATGGAAGATATGAGATGGGAAACACATTGACAAATCCTGACTTAAAGAAAATAGAGGTTCAAGCTAAAATTGATTCTGACCTGAATAGATAAGCACTTTTAGTAAATCTGTACAGTCCCCTGTATCTATTGTTTTCTTGGTTGAAGGATCAATCTTGAGTTGCTTCCCAATGAAATTTCGGCAGGTAATCTTTAAGAAGAAGGACAAAAACAAACATTAATTAATCAAGTACTCAGAATTAACACTGTAGCTTACTTAAATGTTTATTGTGTTTTCATTTTTTAACTTATCAAAATAAAGAGACACAAACAATGCTACAAATAAAAGTTGACAGAATAGCATTCAATCATGAGAACCTTGGGGGGAAACGTGGCTACATAACTTTTCCTATGTCTTTTGTACAGCACAGCTGGAAGAAAAACATTAGGCAAATGACATAGAGCAATTAGAATATGATTTTATGAGATTCTATAAATTTACTACTCTAAATATATCTTCCATTATGTAAGTTGAAATATATTTAAAATATCAACTGTTTTTCCAATAGCAGATTTTCCAGCCTACTCATAATTAGGGCAAATTTAACTTTCCAGATGAAGTTTTTCAAAGCTAATTTCCTCTGTTTTATTTTGACAATTAATTTTCTAACAGATATTTGAGTTCTTCAATTGTAAAATATCTGAAATAGGTAATTTTTAGACAGAAGGAAATTCTTTTAATGAATCCAACAACTCCATTTTTCCACTCCCATTCTGTGATCTAACCTATTCCTCAAAACACAGCCCTCCTTGAACTCCAGTCTAATGTAGATGCTTCTTCCTTACTTCCATAATGATATGCAAACAGTCTAATAAAATGCAAATGGTACCCCACAGTCTTTTAAGGACACACCAGACCTGGTCATCCCCACCTCTGCAGCTTCATTAAACAGATTTTTTTTGAACACTTATTTTGTGCCAAACACTGTTCCAAGATGAAGAATGATACAGCAGAGAAAAAAATGAACAAAAAATTCCTATCCTTAAGAAACATTCTCATGGGAGAAAAGAAGACATAAGAGTGAAGTACCTTGTGTAGGGGAAAAGAAGCACATAATTCTAAATACAGTGATAAGAGAAAGATAACAGTGAAAGGAACAATTAGCATAGACTGGAAAAAGGTGAGGGGGAAAATCAATGTGGACATCTGGGGGAGGAATGGTCCAAGCAGGTGCAACAGCAAATGAAAAGACCCTGAGGCAGGCATGTCTCAAAGAACAGTGCTGTTAAAACCTGCAGGGGGGGTGACAGGAAATGAGTTACTAGCAATCACAAGGAAAGAAGTTACATAGGATACCCTCACTTATTCGAGTTAGATGGGGAGCCACCATAGAAGTGTAAGCAGAGGTGTGACCTGTCTGACTTGGGTTTTTAAAGTTATTCTGTCCGCTGCATTAAGGATGTACCATGGGCTAGAGGTAGGCACATGGGGTAATTGAAAGTCACTGCATTAACCCAAGAAAATATAACAATAAGCCAGTTATGGTGGTGCACACCTGTAAGCCCAGAGGCTGGGGAGGCTGAGGCCAGAGAATTGCAAGTTCAAAACCAGCCTCAGTAATTTAGTGAGGCCCTAAAAATTTAGCAAGACCCCAGGGATGTGACTCAGTGGTTGAGTGCCCCTGGGTTTAATCATATATATATATATATATATATATCTAAAACTCTTTCTCTGATCCACTGATCCAATCATTGCTATGTGTACATATTCATAATATGTACATTGTTATGTGTACATATACATATATGCATAATATGTACATTATAATGTGGATATATGTATATATGTGTTATGTCTACATAACACTGATTGGATCAGAGAAAGAGCAATGGAGGTAGTAAGATTCTGACTGTATTTTGAGGGCAAGAGTTGAAAACCAATTTGCAGTGCGGCGTGACAGCAAGAGAGGAGTCAGGGACATCTCCAAGATATCTGACTTGAGCATCTAAGACAGGATATCATCAATTGAAGGAAGACTTGGCTGAACAGTTTGAGATGTGCTAAATTAGAGAAGTGCTAAATTAGATATTTATCTAAAAGATGCTATTGATACTAAGGTACAGTAATGGGTTTGGGGATGACTTTTTTTTCTTAGTTTATTTTCCATTTTTTAAATTGGTGCATTATAGTTTTACATAAGGGTGGGATTTGTTGTTACATATTCATACATGTACATAATATAAAAATATAATTTCCCCCTTTCCCTCTCCTCCTGCCTTCCCCCAGGTCCCTTTCCTCTATTCTATGATCCCCTCTTTAATTTCATGAGATCTCCCACCCTTTCGTTTCTGTTTTCCTTACTAGCTTCAATATGTGAGAGAAAACATGTGACCCTAACCTTCTGACTTTGGCTTATTTCACTTAACATAATAGTCTCAAGTTCCATCCATTTTCCTGCAAATTTAGTGTGCTGGTTTTTTATGGATCATCTGGTTAGAGCTAAACTATGAGGAGAAAGAGATGGAGGCGTTCTTTTTGCAGCATATCCACATCCTGGTTCTTCAACCACTCACTCACCTCAGTGCTTCAGTGAAGGGATTTTGCAGATACTAAGTCCCTCATTAACTGACTTCAAGCTAGGGAGATTATCCTTTGTAGGCCAGATTTAATCCAGTCAGCCATCACCAGGACTCCACATACCAAACAGCAGCCAGGAGAGAACAACTGTTCACTCCTTACACACTGGATAACAGCTTCTGTCCACACCTGGGGGGTGGGGTTCCCTCCTGTTCATAATCCTGACCACCTTAGCCAGTCCCGACAATCATATAAGCCAATTCCGTAAAACAAATCCAGAGAGAAACACAGAGAGAGATTTATCTTTACTAGTTTTGTTTCTCTGTTTGACACTTGACTAATGGAGATACATGGACATATCAATATAAAATACAGGAGAAAGGTCTAGAGTTGCAATGGAATTTCAATAGTCACCATTACAAAAATGCACTTGGAGCCACCGACAGAACTAACTTCCTGAAGGAGAGTGTGCGAATAGACAAAAAGGAGGTCTGAGAACAAAGTCTTGAGTACTCCAGTAAGACATCAGGAAGAAGTAACACAGCACAGTCAGAAAGAGCAGCCCCTCCTCTGGCCCTGACCACTGCCTGTTCCGTAACAGTCAATAAGTCCCCCTTCTCTCCCATCACAGGGCCCCTGCCCTTGTTCTTCCCTTTGGCTATAAGGATCTTTCTCCAGACCATTACATGATTGGATCCCTCCCATTAAAGGTCACCATCTCATAGATGATCTATTGATCACCATTGCTAAAGTTCCACCTCCCACCAGAGCCAATCTCTATTCCAGTTTATTCTCTTATGAGAACTTAGAAAAATCAGAGATCCACTCATCTTTCTACATTTTATTATCTGGCCCCATCTCCACTCCTCTGAAATTAAACTCCATGAAGCAGGAACTCAAACTGTATTCTCCCCACAGAGAAAATGCTGGAGGTAAGACTCCCAAGACCAGAGGGAACCTTTGTGAGAAGAAGAAAATGGGTCCTTGCTAGAGGGAGGCCGCACCACAACCCTACAGATTGGAGTGAACGTGATGGACGGCGTTCAGCCCTCTGTATGTCAGGACCTCTGAACAGGACACAGACTGTACACCTGTATGCAGAGGTTCATATTTGATACATTAGACAACTGACTTATCTTTTTCCTTCATCTGATTCCAACTGTACCATGACTTCCATGGGCCCTGAGTAAGTTTGCTTTCGTGTGCCTATTCCTCCATTAAAAATTATATTTTATGATTATGTTCGTGTAAGTATAAAAATATTAATAGTAAAAAATTAAAACATTTTCTTTGACCTTATGTTACTTTTTTCTTATTTTTAAAGAAATCAAATATTTAGTGGGCCCCTAAAAGTATCATGGGTTCTAGACACTGTCCCACTGAACCTAATGGATAAGTCAGCCCTGAACAGAATATAAGCTTCTTATGGACAAGGACTAAATTTCTGTCTACCCTGTACCTGGGAAATACTGGTACATGACAAGTATTCTATGATGTTTGCTGATTTGACTAATAAATGCTTAACTGAAAAAAAATCATCTGAATCCTAAATCTCCATCTAAGTACTAAAACAAAAAAATCCCAATTGCAGGAATAATAGGGCAAAACTTACCTTCTCTCCATGCTCAGCCTCATACCTTGCACAAGACTGCTGGGCAATATCTGGGCCCTTAAACTTGTGTATTCTCAGAAGCAACTGGCGCTGTGCACACACTAGAAGTGGTGTCACCTGCTCCGTGTACCTCTCACTGGACAGTGGTAAACAACACATTAAAAAGTAAATGCTAGTTAAAAGACTTTTCCTCCAATGTAGTCTGTTATTTTTCATAGCCACTACACCAGTACTTACTGTGAAATTATGTTGAATTGAATGGCAAGTGATACTAGTGTTTCCCATTTTTCCACTTGATATAAAACTTCCAGAGATTTTAATACAAAGTCATGGATCCATTTCAAATCAACCACATTTACATCATCCAAAGGATGCTCAAAAGAAAGGCTAGAACCACCATTATCATATTTAATATTCCCATAGCAGCTTGGAACATTGAACTCTCCTTTGTCTTCAATGAACTGCAAGTAGAAAATAAATAATGAAGAAAAAATTAATAAGGCTGATGATATAGCTCAGTGATAGAGTACACCTAGGTTTAATTCTCAGTAACATGGGGAAAAAATAAACTGCAAATAACACATCGAAAAAAATTGTGTAAATTCAGTAATTTCAAATTTTACATTTTCCCCCTGATAAATGAATGTGATAATATAGCATGAAAAACAACTGAATAAAAAGAAATTTTGAAATGTCTTATAATGCAAATAAAAACTTGATAATTTGAATCTGTGGTAATAATGTTCAATACAGCTTCCTGTAATATGAAAAGTGGGCTATATTTGTGTTGTTCAATATAGATCAATACAGCCACTAGACGTCTACTGAACAATAGAAATGTGATTACTACAACTGAATTTTTAATTTTAACTGATTTTAATTATTTCCAGCTTAAATTTAAATGGTCACATATAATTAATGTTTACTATATTAAACCACATAGATTGAGGCGTATGCTTCTAGGTATACACTTAGCATCCATTTAAGTAAGGACATTAAGCCAACAAGGTAAGGCATTCAGAAAAACAAGTTAAAGTATAGACAAATAATAAAGTTTTCATGCATTAGTTTGCAAAATATTATATCTAACCTATGGAAAAGGAAATCTTCTTGAAATCACCCTTTGGTCTAAATTAAGGAAGGAGTTACTATTTTAACTACAATATTGTGTTCATTTCCCATGAGTCCCTGGTATTTTTGTGCCTTTCCCTGAAAATTCTTCCGGCAAAAAGCAAAGCTTTTTGCATCCATTTAAGGGTCAGACAATAAACCAAAATTGAGTAAATCAAGTCCAGCCACTCCTATCCCAGTGATACCATTAAAAGGAATCCATGCATAGGAAAGTAGTAAAAGAAGAGTAGAAGATAAACAAGACTTATGATCCTTCAAGTTAGAAGACCTTGGAAGTCATCTGGCTGCGAAATGAAGCATACATACCAGAGGTCTGACTGTGTAGATGTGAACAATAGCTGTAGCAGATGTTACTTATGTCAACTTGCCTCTTGAGCAGAGCTCCCAGGTCATGCTAGTAAGAGGTCTTTGACATTTTACTGATGTTAGGAGCTCAATCCCTCATTCACCAACCTCTAACAGCACAGATCTGCATAAAGGGCTATTTACATTTCCTTGATCTCAGGTTTCCAAGCAGAGGCACTCCTGGCTCTTGGTAGAAGTGTCCTGCTCAACCCTTCGTGGGTGTTTGCTCTGTCAGATTCCACCGGCCTACACACTTCTGCTATTGATAAGACCTGCCTCCTGCTTATCTAGTGCCTTCATTTCTGGATGCAGACTAAGGAAGCCCTCCATGCTTACCACATCTTCCAATACAGAGTTCATCAAGGACAAAGTGGACATTCTATCTCTATCTTTTTCAGCACCCATCTCTCCATTGATCTCCACTCCAGGGAGGGGTGGGGAGAGTTTAGTACTGAGCTAATAGTAGCCACATTACCTGACAACAGTGAGAAATAAGGAGGACTGACTTTTGAGGTTCAGAACAGCATATGGAGATTGAGGTTTCTGCCAGTCATAATCAGAATCTAAAATTTTGAAGGTTGGTTGTCCTATAAAGTTTCCATTGTCTAGATTTTGCTGCTTGTATTTCTGTGGTTTTATTAAAAATGTTCTTCTATTGACTATATTTTTCTAAAAGTTATTGCATCTAAATGCTTGATTGCAGTCTGATTCATTTTTTTTCCTGGTACATATGCTCCATAGATGCTGTCCCTCCTCCAATTCATTCATTAAGAATTACAAAATTCTGATGTTCTAATTCAAACATCCTTTATTCATTTATTACTTCAATACTTCTACAAAGAAAAATTCGCCTTCATCTACTATGTGATTGCCTTCAGCTATAAATCATATAGGTACAATAATCAACTTCTCATTGCAAGGAGCCCTGCTTTCTTCAGTGAAAACTGATGTGTAAAGATCACCGTCTAGCCTGGCACAGCAATACACACCTGTATTCCCAGCAAACTGGGAGGCTGAGACAGGAGACAGGAAGATCACATGTTCAAGGTCAGCCTCAGCAACTACGTGAGGACCTCAAAAAGGAGTGGGCATGTGGCTCAGTGATTAAGTGTCCCTGGGTTCAAACCCCAATACAAAAAAATAATAATAATAATTATAATGTGCTAGAAGTTGCTTTTATTTCCTAGAAGTTGCCTTTATTTCCTTTTCTTTTCCTTTTTTTTTTGACCCCTTTCATTTGCATTGGCTCCCTTATTTAAAAAAAAAAGTCATATGTATGGCTCTGTTTTTAGATTATTTGTTCCATTCTTATACTTCTCTCTTTATACAAATATCATACTCTCCTATTTACTATAACTTTAATAAGAAATAGGAAGTTAGTCCTCCATATTTGTTCCTTTTAAAAATATTTCAGACATTCACATTTCTTTGTCTATAAATTTTAGAAATAATTGTAAAATTTATACAAAAAATCAGGGTTTTCATTGGGGTTTCACTGTATCAATAGATCAAGCTGGGAATAATTGATATCATATTAAACCTTTTCTTCATGAACGTAATATCTTAATTTAGTTAGGTCTTTCCATTTTATCTGTAATGTTTTACAGTTTTCAATGTAGAAATCTTGTGTAAGTGTTATTAGAAATGTTCTTAGATATCTGAAATTTTGGATGACATTTTAAATGGCATTATTTTTAAATTTTTATCTTCAATTTGTTTTCTAGTATATAGAAATACAATCTATTTTTGTATATTGTACTTCCATCCTAATAATTTGTTCATTAGGTCTAATAATTACTTTGTAGAGTCCTAGGAAGTTAGAGTTCTTATGTAAAAAAAAAAAAAGATAATAGTATCATGTCCACAAATAAAAACATTTTTATTTCTTCCTAATCTATGTTCCTTTAGCTTCTTTATTTTGTTTTATTGCACTCACCAGGATCTCTAACATGTTTGACAAAAGTAGAATAAGCAGCCATCTTTGCTCTGTTCAAAATCTTAGGAGAAACATGCATGATTTCACCACTAAGAATGATGTTATTTGTAGATACTCTATCAAGTTGAGATCTTTTCTATTCCTAGTTTGCTGAGAGTTTTTAACATCAATGGATGCTGAACTTTATAGATGCTTTTACTACACCTATTTTAATAGTCATACGATTTTTCTCCATCTTGTTAAAATATGGTGAATTACATTGATTGACTCTTAAATACTAATCTTACATCTTCAGAATGAACCCTACTTTATCATCATTTGCCTATTTTATATTTGTATATATTATATCATTTGCATATTTCATGTATTATTAGGATTAATGTGTTAACATCTCATTAAAGAGTTTTGTGCCTTTGTTCATAAGGAATATTGATTCATACTTTTCTTGTTGATGTACCTGTCAAGGTTAAGCTGGTCTTATATTGAAAAAAATCTGGTGTAAGATTTATTATTTGTTCCATTTATGTTTGTTAAAATTCCCCAGGAAAATATCCTAAGTCTGGAGTTTTCTTTGTGTGAAGGTTTCTGAGTGTGAATTCGATTTCTTATTAATATATTTAGGGTAATTTATGTTTTCTATTTCTTTTTGTGCCAAATGTATTAAGTTGTGCTTTCTAATAAATGTATCCATTTCACTTATCAACCTCATTAGTAAAAATTTATCATAATAATCCCTTATTTTCCTTCTAATATCCATAGTATCTATAGTTAAATTCCTCTTTTATTACCAATATCAGTAATTTGTGCTTTCTCATTTTTGTTCTTAGGAGTAATCCAGTTTTAATAATCCTTTCAAAAGCTTCATTTTCAACCTTATTAATTATCTCCAGGTTTCTTTTGTTTTGCTTTATATCTAATTGCTTTCTGCTCTTATCATTTTCTTCATTTCTTCTTATATCTTTTTTTTTTTTTTACTTACTTTGGAGTTCATTTGCTCCTCTTTTTCAAACTCCTATAGATGGGCACTTAGATAACTGATGTTATAGCAGTCTTTTTTTCCCTAAAGCATTTAAAGCTATAAAGTTCTCTCTTGGCACCACTTTATTTGAATCTCACAGACTGACATACTATCATCAGTTTTAAACATTTTCTAATTTCCCTTGTGTTTTCTTCTTTGGTCCAAGGGTTATTTAGAATTGCACTGTTTAATTTCCTGACATTTGCAGTTTTTCTTCCTATATGTGCAGCAATCTATAATTTATTCCACAGTGGTCAAAGACCATACTCTAAGATTTCAGTCTTTCAGCTTTTATTAAGACTTATTGTTTTGGGCTCTGTATGTGATGGAACTGATGAGCACACACAGGGACACCTGTGCTGTTTCCAGTCTTCCTGGGTACTGCACTTCAACTCCAACATTACCCAGAGTCAGTGGCAGACTCCACAGGTGTAAGGACTCCTTCATCCACAAAACCTCCCTCTGTTCAGCCGAAAGTCTCAGGGTCACTCGCTCTTCCTAACTCAGCTGGAAAATCAGGCGTTCCATTACATCTTTGGGGTTGATAGCTGACTAGAACAACTCATAGAACTCACTGAAAGCACTATACTATGATTACAGCTTTATTATATAGGACACAACTCAGGACCAGTCAGGGGACACACAGGGCAAGGTCTGAGCTTCCAGCCCTGATTCCGTGGAATCAGGGCATGCCACACTGCTGATGAGTCAGTGTGTTCAACAACCAGAAGTTCTTCAAGCTCTGAGCATCCAGAATATATTTTAAATTTCTATTAGAGGAGCTTCCAGATAGCTGAACATATGGAGGTCCCTGCAAGGTACTGCACCAAGAAGGGAAGGGAAGTTCAGCCTTCTCCCACATGCCTTGCCCTCTGCAGCTCCTCTAGTAAATGTATACTTGTCTGGCTGAGAAACACCCCCCTAACTAGCCCAGTAAAAACCAAAACCTGTCGCTAAAGCTTAAATAAAGGCCACAGTTAGGAAAGTAAAGTTTATGGAATTAAGACAGCTTACAGCCACATCGTTATAACTCAACATCCTTCATGTGCGGTGGCTGCATCTCTTTTATCTGATTACACTAGAAGAATGGACATTGTCTCTGACTGGGAAATATTTCCCATACCTACTACTGTAAAAGAGAAGGCATGGAAATCCACCCTTCTAGGAATATCAATTGGACACTCTAAATGGGAACGAGTAAGACTTCCCAAGTCCACAGTGGACAGAGAAATCTGGCTTGGACAATTTCTCTGTTGCATAATCCTATGTGATCTATGTTTTATGGCAAAGGCCCATGAACTACTGGGACTTTGCACTACAAAATTTCCCTTCAAGGAGCATGTACTACCTTGCTATCTCTATGAATGAAGGACATAAAAACTCTTGAATCTCAAACGCCCATGACTTGGGTGATGTCAGAGAAACACTCTAATGTGGACAGTGGGTACCCAAGAGAGCTCCGTAATAAGATGGAAATGGTATATAAAGAGTCATGCTATCTGGGGATGCAAAGGGAGACACTCATGAGCATGGAGCCTCTGTTCCCTTGGGACTGACCTTGGAACCACGTTAGGAACTCTGGATTCTATCCATACTTGGACAGTGCCCTACAAACTGACTAACCAAGAGCTGCTTGGTGTGTGGATGGAAGTTCCAGGGTAAATAGACAACACCCAGTTTGGAAGGTTGCCCCTCTGATGCTCAGTGGGCCGACCTGCATGCTTACGAACTGGTGGGTTCTGACTGACTCATGGGCAGTAACCAACTCAGTTTGCTTATTCCTACCTTCTCACACTTATGTTAAGAAAAACAACAAAAACTAAGATTTCTGATATTCTATAAAATTATTTCACATCAAAGAAAATGTAAAACCAAGGTAAATTCAAACTGGAGGCACTATAAGACTAGGTACCACAATATATCTAGCCACTATCATAGCAAGCAGAAATATTACCAAATAAAAATTAAAAATTGTCAAATCTTACCTTTAAATTTTTAGCACTGACATCAATTTCAAATTATTTTTTGAAATGTTAAATAAATTATTATTATGAAATTATTTCAGCAAATAAAAAAGTTTATTCAGTGCATACATTATTTATGATTGGCATGTTTTCCTAATTGAGCCTCCTCTTATTTTATTATGAAAGGTTCCTCTTTATCTCTCATAATACTCCTTGATTTGAGAAATATTTTATCTAATATTAATGTAATCTCACCAGCTGTTTCAATACACACATAAAAATTATACATATTTATAGGGTGCCATGTGATGTTTTGATATACAGATACATAGTGTAATGTTAAAACCAGGGTGAACATATGTACTTCTTCAACATTTATTATTTCTTTCTGGTGTACACATTAAGATCCTTACTTTCAGCTTTTTTGAAATATATAGTACATATATGACTGTTATCTATAGTCACCCTTCTGTGTGATACAGGTATTACTGCACAGAAACTATTTCTCCAAACTTTTAGTATCCATTGACCAACTTTCCCCATCCTCTTCTCTTCCCTCCTCTTCCTAGCTTCAGTGACCATCATTGTATTCTTGACTTCTATTAGATCAACTTTCTATATTTCACATATGAGTGAGGATATGTGGTTTCTGTTCTGTGCCTGGCTTATTTCATTCAACATAATGTGCTTCAGTTCATCTATGCTGTCACAAATGACTGAATTTCATCCTTTTATGGCTGAATCTATTGCATATATCTACCATACTTTCTTTCTCCATTTATCAACTGATGGGCACTTAGGTTGTTTCCATTTCTTGGTTATTGGAGATAGTGCTAAAACACTGAAAACACTTCCAGCATGAAAATGCTGAGTGAGTTCATCCAAAGCTTCAAGTTCATATCAGTAGGCATTTCTCAAAAGTTATGAATTGTGCTATATTCTCCAATATTATATAGTCAAATACCCTGTTTTTTTTACACTTCTCACAGGCAAGAGTAATTAAAGAAACTGGCATCAAGTTGAATATATTACTATTCTCTTTTTTTTTTTTTTAAGAGAGAAGGACAGTGAGAGACAGAGAGAACCAACTTTTACTGAGTTTTTCACATGACTTTGTTTCTGTGACATTTTTTGTATACAGGGTCCTAGGATTTGAACCTGTGTACTTGTGCATGCCAGGCAAGCGCTGTGACCACCAAGCCACTGCTCCAGCCCCATTACTATTCACTTTGAACACTAAACTGTGCTTGTTTAAAAGATTAAAACAAGCTGCCATATGAATGAGAATATAAATTATGTCCACTTTTACCACACACTAGCAACAAAAATAATAAAAATAAGAGAATGGAGATATCATGGGCTATGATTCCTCTGACAGGGGCCTCATATCCAGAATCTACAAAATCCTCAAAAACCTCAACTACAAAAACACAAACAACACAATTAATAAATGGGCCAAAGAGCTAAATAGAAACTTCTCACCAGAGGACATTGATCAAGCCAATGAATACATGAGAAAGTGCTCTAAATCTCTAGTAATCAGAGAAATGCAAATGAAAACCACATTAAGATATCACCTTACGCCAGTCAGAATGGCAAAGATGAAGAAAATAAACAATAATAGATGCTGGAGGGGCTATGGAGAGATAGGCACACTAACACACTATTGGTGGAGCTGCAGACTGGTACAGCCCCTCTGGAAAGCAGTGTGGAGAATCCTCAAAAAACTAGGGATGAGCCCACCATATGACCCTGCTATTCCTCTCCTGGGTATCTTTCCAGGGGACTTAGAATCAGCACATTATAGTGACACAGCAATATCTATGTTCATAGCAGCACAATTTACTATTGCTAGACTATGGAAACAACCCAGATGTCCCTCACTAGACGAATGGATCCAAAAACTGTGGTACACATATACCATGGAATTTTACACAGCAATTAGAAACAATGATATTGCAGCCTTTGAAGGTAAATGGATGGCTATGGAAGAAATTACGCTGAGTAAAATCAGCTTAACACAGAGAACCAAGGGCCGAATGTCTCCACTCATCTGTGGATGTTGGAACTAGACCCTGACCATTCAGAAAGGTGGTTTATTATCATGTGTTAAATCCAGATAAGGTGTAATGTTATACAGCCTAATACTTTTTTAGAGATATTGTGGGTAAGGGAAGGGAGGGATATGGGTAGGAAATTGGGGGGGTGCGCTCCTGGGGGTAAATCTAGTATCCAGAAATTATACACATTTTATATTATTTTGTTAAAATTTGTATGGTTGTTCAAAAATAAAAATAAAAAAAGAAAGGGACAGCAAGAGAGAGAGAGAAGAGAAGAGAAGAGAGAGTGGAGGAATCAGTTTTATTTAGTTTTTCATGTGGCTTTTGTTGCTCTGACATTTCGTTGTATATGTGGTACTGGGGTTCGAACCTGCGTCCCTGTGTATGCCAGGCAAGCGTAACTTCCAAGCCACTGCTCCAGCCCCTGCAGGTTGCCTTTTAACTCTGCTTTTTGTTTCCTTTGCTGTGCAGGAGAATTTTGGTTCAAAGTAATCTCATTTCTCTATTTTTATTTTTCTTTTCTATAGTTTTAAGAGGTTTTATTTTTTAAAAAGTCCTTTCCCATTCCAAAGTCAGAGTTTCCCTGATTTTTATTCTACATTTTCACATTTGCTATTTACATGGTATATCCTTTTCCATAGTTTTCTTTTAAGAAAGGAGGAGAGAGGGAGGGAGGGAGGGAGAGACAGAGAGAGAGAGAGAGAGAGAGAGAGAAAATCAACTTCTTATTGAGTTTTTCACATGACTTTTGTTGCTCTGACACTTAGTTGTGTACATGGGTGCTGGGGTTTGAACCCATGTACTTGAGCATGCCAGGCAAGCACAGTAACCACTGAGCCACTGCTCCACCCCCATAGTTTTATTTTCAATCTATGTTTCTTGCTATTCAGCGTACTTCACCTATACACAACTATACATCTTTCTTTTATCTTATCAGATAATCTCTGCCTTCTACTTAGAGTGTTTAGTCAATTTACATTTAATAGTTACTGATATGATTGAATTTGTTTTAATATTTGCTATTTGTTTTTTGTTTGTTTCAAGTGTTGCTTTTTTGGTTTTTGTTTCTTCTTTTGTGCTTTCTTTTTTTTTGTTCCTTGGCTCCTTTTTTCCTGCTTTCTATCAATTAGCTATTAATCTTGTATTTTAAATTAATTAACTATTATTTGGTCTTGTCTTTTACTTTGTTGACTTTTAAGCTATCTTTTTTTCGGTAGTTACTCTGGGGATTATTACATGTATCCTCAACTGATCATTTTGTTTAATATCATACTACTCTATATGAAGTATAGAAAATTTACAATATCTTTTATTTATCCTGTCTTTTGTGCTATTGTTGTTATATATTTTCCTCCAGAAATATCATAAACCTCATGGCTCAATGTGCATACTAATTTTCAGTACCATTAGGCAATTTTTTTTTATTTTCATTGTTTCTAGTTTACTTCTATAATTTAAAAAACAGTGTGGTAGATTTTAAATAACTGAAAATTCTAATAGCCCTGGAATGACAAAACAGGGGCAGATAAATCAGTGGAAAAAAGGTCAACTAACAAGCAATGTTCTCTCTCACAGGATCCACTTCTTTTTTATCTGCCAAAAGATTGATATGTTGATTAAATGTACTAAAATTAGTTCATGTAGGAGATAGAGCTCAGTATTTATTATTTTCCTTTCACTCCAAATAAACAGAATTTTTCATCTAAAATATTTTTCATTGGCATTAATGCAAGTTATATATTGTGAGCAAAATAATACTCAGAAGCAAATGAACTACAGACAAACCAATGGGAACTCAATAACAATATCGATTTCAAATTATTCCAAATGATAAAAGATATTTTTTAATTTGAAAACAATAAAAAATTGCCTCAATGCACTAACCTGAATAGAATTGACGTCTTGTAGATGTATTAACATGTCAATCAGTAATTCTGCTCCCAAATAGAAGGGTAAAACGGAGATACAGAGTAAACCATCTTGGCTAACAGGAAATGATTTATAAAGATCCAATGACTGTTTAAGGAGTATTTGCAGCTCCTGGGTAAAGTTCCAAAAGACCCGACAGCAGTTCTGAAGCAGAGTCCAGTAGCCACCACGATGAGCAAGAACCTAAGTCAAACGTGATATCCAAAAGACCTTAAAGTTCCAAAAGTTATATCTCTCTCATAAAGTTCATCTTTCTAAAAATCTTACATATCAATAATAAAAATAACACCATGTGTTATGTTCCACTCAAATGTGCTAGACACCGTGATAAGATATTTACATATTTACATGCATTATCTTGTTTAGTTCTAACAGCTCCTGAAATAGGCATGAGGAAATGGAGGCAGGGGGCTACATGCCCTCCATGCCTACGGTCACAAATCTACTGTGTGGAAGGAGGATTTGTACACCAGTGGTCTAAACCCAAAAAGCCCATTGTTTTAGGTGCTGGATATAAAGAAGTTAGAAAGGGCAACTGGGTCTGCCCTTTGGCCGCTTAAATTTATTAGAGAAAACCAACACTAGGAAAGCAGGCAAAATTTTATTTCAAGGAATAAAATACTTTATAAAGAAAGATAAAGCTGAACTAAGTGAGGACTTTATAAGACGTAAGAGGACATGTTATTTTAGACAGAGAGGTCAACAAAGGTGTCCTGTCTGAGGAAGTGATATTTAAGAGTGGACGTGGGCTGAGCTGAACAAGTCTCAAGTCATGTGAAGGTGGTAGTAGGGTTATTGTTGGGAGGACAGCATTTGAGGTTCAGGGAACAGCAAGCACAAAGGATGGAGAGCAAAAATAAGGGCTAGAGAGAGAAGAAGTTTAGTGTTATTGTTCAAGACCGCAGAGGCAGGAGGGTGCAGAAGAGCTGAGCTACGCAAGGTGAGCAGGGCTCAGCAACTCCAAGGCCCTGAAGTTGGTGGAAAGCAGAGTAGGATTTGACGCTCATGGTCATGATTTGGGTTTACTATGCATTTTGTAAAATCACTCTCCACTCTGTGGAGAATATGGAAGCTTCAGTGTTCTTTACTTCACTATAAAGCAAAGAGTTCCCTTCACCTCTTGAGAGGTTTGAAGCATATATACTTCATGCTATGAGGAAAAGGAAGTTCACTTCTTTGTAACTAATGATTCCAATCCTGATTTTAACAATCTATGACACAATATTTAAAAAGAAGAGAAGACATAAGGCAATAGAAGGAGAATGTTGGAGCAGAGGCAAGACTTGGTGTAGCCTGGAAAGACCTTCCCCTGTGCCAGAGGAAAGAGAGCACTGTGGTACCCCAGGAGTCACCAAGACCCCAGAGAGGAGTCTCTGGCATCATAAGAGGACCCCATGTCCCACATGTGCCTGACATCAGTGGAGAGGTGCATGCACAGCCAAAGGAACCTCAGGGACAGCGATGAAGGCCACTGCAGCTGTGGGTGGATGAATGACACACGACTGAAGGAGCACGCTATCTCTTCCTGATAACTTGACAACGCATAAGACTTCAGTACCATCCCAGGTAAACCTCAAAAGTGGCCAAGGCTACATTCAGAAAGAAGACATCTCATCAAAGCTAAAATCATGTACAGTAAGTAAATAAATACAACACATCTTACTTGGCTGAATTTATGGGCTGAGATTTATACCCACTACCTGAGCAAATGAAAAGGATCACATTACCATTGCTCTCCTGCAATATAAAAAGACTTTCATAAAATGATCCAGTCCCACATGTGCTCGATCCTTTTCTCTAGCACTAAGACCTGATTGAGAGTCTGATTCATAAATTGTTTGCATCTTGGACATATATTCTTCACTAAATTTGGAATTCACAAATGCAGAAAATTCTTCAGCATCTATGGTACAAAAATAAAGTATAACATGGTTTAAAACATAGAGTATATAAAGCACAGTAGGTAACAAGCATTAAAAAAATAATTCAGGAAATAAATGCTACATAAACATTAAATAAAGGATGGAACTGCCCAAGACAGAAAGAACCAGGGGAAATTTCCAGACCAGAAGCCCCTTAGGTTTTAAAGAATGGGATGAGTTGGCCATATGGAAAAATACAGAGAACAATTTAAGCAAAGTTGAGGGCAAAGGGAACAATACAGAGGTAGGAATGAATACATTTTGGAAGAGCAATGACAGGATCCCACTGTTCATCAGTTTCCCCCTAGTAGGCCATCAGCAAGACACATATGCCAGCAAGTGAGCAGCACCCTGCTTTCAAGAGTATGGCTACTGAACCCAGTCATTCCCTGGCTGGGACAGCATCAAAATAGGAGCATGTCTTCTGCTACTAACCTCTTCTAATCTACACTATATAATGCCTCCATAGTAGGCTAGTTTCTTGATAATTTCATAATGGGTTGTAGGCAGAGAGCCAGTTTAAAAAAAAAAAAGATCAGGAAGCTAAATAGCTCTGTATTATAATCTATATACAAAAAAACGTATTCTATGTTATAGAATGATTTAATCAGCTTTTTCACTGTGACTAAAAGACCTGACAAGAACAATTTTAGAGGTGGACTCTAAAATTGTCCCATTATTTTGGGACTCATGGTTTCAGAAATCTCAGGCCATAGACAGCAGGCTCCACTCCTTGGGGCCTGAGGTGAAATAGAACATCACGGCAGAAGAGTGTGGGAGAGGAAGTGGCTCAGGACATTGCAATCAAGAAGCATAGACACACTCTACTTGCCTCATATAAAATATACACCCCAAAGATATGCTCCCAATGACACACCTCCTCCGGCCACACCCTACCTCCCTTCAGTTACCACCTAGTTAACCCCTACCAGGGGATTAATTCACGATTGGGTTCAGGCTCTCATTACTATTACACCTCTAAGCCTTTTCACATTATCTCACACATGAGCTTTGGGGGGACACCTCACATCTAAACCATGACACAGAAATTACTTTCAAATTCTTCAACATATACATTATCTGTGCAGGTACCAGTTAAAACTAAGCTACACCCTAGAAGAAATTAGAAAGCATGCCAAATACCTCAACATGAATCAACACTATTGGGGCAGTTAACTAACCTTCCAAGAACCCTGATCAGCAATGAACTGCATGACACTTAAAACACCCTATCAAAAATCTATGTAAGTAGGGGCTGGAGTAGTGGCTCAGTAGTTACAGCGCTTGCCTAGCATATGTGAGTATGCGGGTTTGAACCCCAGCACCACATACAATGAAAAACTATATAAAATTGATATTCTCTCTCTCTCCCTCTCTCTTAATAAAAACTATGTAAGTAGATTTATAACAGCAAAAAGATACTAGAAATAACTATTTGTGGAACGACTGGTATTCAAGAGAGACTATCGGTTAGAAATAGTGCCTAGGCTTGCTCTACCATCTTTGCAGGAAAGGGGGAAAAAACAACAGTTGACACTGGCAGACAATGGTTCCCAGCACAGCACCCAGATCTGGAGACCTGTTCACCAGCATGCCACCACCTCTCACAGCCTCAGTCACCTGAGCAGGGAGCAACACTGCACGGTCCTGCCATCAGAACAGCCTTGCATTCATCCTATGGCAAGTTTTCACAGAAAGTGCTAGTTGGAGAGCACAAAATCAACCGTTAGGTCGTTTTTGTGCCTGCTTGCATCAGCATGTCTCCTGGAATTTGCTTATGGAGTTGCTTCTGCTAAATCACTACACCTGACAGCAAGTCTTCATCCATCTTCAACCACCACTACCGATGTTTAATGAAGAAAATTACATTGCTTGAACAGCCAAACTGCTTTAAGTTGAAGCATAAAATATGTATTTCCAGATGTATATGGTAATACCATAAAATATAGAACTTTCAATAGAGCAAACAAAATTGTCCTACAAAATATTAAAACTCAATAACTGAACTGAATTTCTGGGTTTTTGGAAATAGGCATGTGCACCTCTGTATGTCCATGGTGTGTATATGTATAAGCGCACACGCGCACACATGTGTGTGATGTTAACGAACACAAATCTAGAGTCAATTTGATAGTAAGTCAACGTATTTATCTTACCCGATGGTAAGTTGGCCTTTCTTTTTTTAGCTGTAAGAAGGAAATCAAGCATTGCTTTATAGTTTTCTACAGTCAGTTTTCCTGTTGGAAGAACTGTTCCTGAATTATATAGTGAGAATGTATTAGGATCACATGATCGGAAACTGCAAGGGGAAAAAAAATCACATTAAAAAAATGGAAGCAAAATGGAATTAAATCCGTCAAATATAATTCATTTTTACTTTTTAAATATTTTGAGTGCTCTCAAGTTTTACATCGTAAGGTATTTTGACACTTAATAAAAGCCAAATATTTTATCATTAATTTTTAAAATTATACAATGTAACTTTGCTCTTAGGAATTTTAACACCAATATCTATTTCCCTGAAAATGCCTTTGAAAATGGAAATGAAAGATCTATACTCACTCTGTGAGTTCTAAAACAATAATTTGTTACCTTAAAGCTACTTGATTTAAGCACAGTTCAGTGAACATCCCTACTGTATAGAACAATGTGTCCATAATTTAAAACAATAATAAAATAAAAAATTTAAAGAGTAAATAATCTTCCACTAGAATATATAGTTATCTAATTAATTTAATACTGATTACACATGAACAGCTTTAATAAAATGAGATTGCGCATCAAGGTCCTCTGACACAAGTTTGACCCCTGTCTTATTGTGCTGTCAGTGACCATGCATCCACAGTGGTACGTGATTGGAAGCTCCAAGAAGACTCCTCCATGTCCACAGAACAGTAAGGAAGTCCATCTTGCCCCTGTCCTGGTCCCATGGATGGGTCATTTTGTCAAGCTAACTGCCTTTTTTTTTTTTTTTTAAGAGAGAAAGACAGTGAGAGAGAACCAGGGAGACAGAATCAATTTTTATTGAGTTTTTCACATGGCTCTTTCATTGCTCTGACACTAAGTTGTGTACTAAGTGTAGTTGCCTACGTGGTGCTGGGGTTCAAACCCGTGTACTCGCGCATGCCAGGAAACCACCATAGCTGCCGAGCCACCACTCCAGGCCTAAGCTAACTGCTTCTTGAATGCAGATCTGGTCTAGCCTAGGTAGGAAAGGGATCTATCCACAGATGTTTTTGTGAGTTAACGTGTTAGCAACTTTAACCAAAATTGTGGGAAAACACACCAGAATCAAGTTCACTGTGAATTTCAACTTGTTTTTTCTTCATTGGATTGTTGAAATAAATACCCTCTTAATTCATGTCCCTGTCTCCAGTCTTTCCTCCCTCCCATCCATTTGATATGCTGCTGCCAGAGAAATTTCTTAAATTTCAAAAACCCTCAATAATTTCCTAACGTATATAAAATAAAGCTCATATTTAACAGAAACAGAAGATTCTCAGTGGTCTGGTATCCACTTACTTTTTTAATGACTTCACACTACTCCTTTCATGTGCCCTAGATCCTAACTGGATGATTTGGGGTTCCCATAGTATGGGTCCTACCTGGGCTCTTGCCTTTGCTCTTCCATCTATCACAACTGCACATCCTCCAGCTATGCACTATCCACACATTGCTAAATCTTGCCTATCCCTCCTATCCTTCAAGACACAGGTCTACTTGTCCCTTGCATGAAACCTCTGCTATTAGGTCCAGTTGGAGCAAAGCCTGTCTAGTTACAAAGACTTTATATGTACTTGACCTCCTACCATTAATTGTAGTTTTTCTATAACTTCTGTGACAACCCTACCAACTCTAACTTGAAAATCCTGTTCACCCTTGTATATCCATTGCACCTAACTCAATTTCTAACAGGTAATCAACAAGTTTTTCTTTAATGAATGACTGATTCTCCCTAATGGCTTACATAGCATTCCATATTATTTATTCATCTTCAATTTTTAATCCCCCAACAGCACTCAGCCAAAGAAACTCCAGAAGAGCTCAAAAATGTCTGTTGAATTAATGATAAAAGTTAACATTATATGCAAAAATAAGATCTCTGTCTATAGAGGCTTCCAATACATATCTCAATAAAATCAAGATCTGCCTAATGCCTACTAATACATATGATACACATCATTCTAAATTTCTCTTGGAATTAGCCTTGCAATGAAAGGTACACCAACAAAGATATTCAAGATATATGCAAATCAGCACTTTATAACACTATCTCCAGAACCTGTTTGTCAGAAAAATATTCTAAGATTAAAAGGAAATTAAGAAATACACCAATGGCCAGTATCAAGGTAAGGACACTCTATAAACCACGTTGTTATTAACTTTGAAACCTTGAATATAGAAACACAATCCATGTCATATGATGAAAAAAGAACACATACTCTACCTGACCATTGTATGGGAAGTGCCAAATTTCATCTTCGCACGCTCCCCTAGCTTTTGTAAAAGCAGGTTGTAGTGTGCACTCGCCAAAAACAGGTTCATCTGAGCTCTCCAGGGCATCTCCTCTAGAAATATTTGATGAAACCTCCTTCTTTTAACATAGTCTAGTATTAGTGGATTCAAGCGCGTCATCAGGCATCGATATGCTATTTTTCTAACATCGGTTCTCTTATTTCTGCCAAAAGAGAAAGTAGCTTTGAAATTGCACAAAAATTTCCAAACATTTAATAAAGAAGAATGATTCCAATCAAGAAGTCACTTGACTGCCCTTCTGCAAATGTTTCTGGTTTATTTATCATTTTCTCAGTGGTAAAAATGTGAAATAGCGTAGAAAGGAAGACACAAGGATAAACAGTAGAGACAGAGTCTCCACACGATGCCTTCAACTCAATCAGAGCTTTCTTTTTCATAACCAAAAGGCCACTACGATAAGACAAATAAATTATGATATAATGTTCACTTTCATCAACTAACTTCAATAATTTTTTTTAGAGAAGGACATAAGGAAGAGAAAGAGAAAGAATCAATTTTTTATTTAGTTTTTCATGTGGCTTTTTTTGCTGAGACTTCGCTTTGTATGTGGTGCTGGGGTTTGAACTCCAGTCCTTGCGCATGCCAGGCAAGCACTGTAACCGCTGAGCCACCGCTCCAGCCCAACTAACTTCAATATTAAACAAGAAAATCACTTTACTATATTGGCCTTTAACAAAAAATAATGGAGCAAAATTTTGCCTAACATCAGACTTGCAAAGGAAATAAAATATCAGTCAAATACAGATTAAATAACTTCATATATGCACATTCATTATGCTCCAGAAAAATAATATTCAAATTTTAACTAATACTTAAGTTCTTTTTTCAAAGAGAGAGCAGGACAGTGAGAGAGAGAAAGGATCAATTCCACTTAGTTTTTCATCTGGTTTTCATTGCTCTGATACTTAGTTGTGTATGTGGTACTGGGGTTCAAACCTGGGTTCTCATGCATGCCCGGGCAAGCGCCGTAAACACAGAGTCACCTCTCTAGCCCAATAGTTGAGATTTTAACCATAATATATCTTGGATTTTTTAAAAATGTCTAACAAAACTCAAAGTAGTCTAACTATTTTTTATAGTTAATTGCTTGCAGAGCATAACTTCATATCTTCAAAATGCTTTATCAGTTTATTTGGTAGCATGGGTGAAGTTGCTAACTCACTGACCCATACCATTCTACCTGATTTATGTTAGAGGAGGGAGAGAAAGAAAAAAAAAAAAGTCAGATCCCAGTAGGTAAGTTAAAGTACCCTGCCCACTTATACAGATATCTTTCTGAATCTGAAGATAAAAGGAATCAGAAGAAAAAAGGAGAGAGGAAGGAAGGCAAACAGGCACACACATGCAAAAGAGGTGTAGTCATGTGAGACAGAAAGAATGGAAGGAAGCTTCCTTTTGACAAGCATTTCTTACATTACCCTTCAGTTCTAAGTGTTTTGGATTCTGTTGATCATTTCCTTTTAATTCCAGATTTCTGGGAGGAGGTTGTTGTTTGCTTGTTTTTAGCGACATGTTAAACTAGTTTCTCAACAAAGATGAATCTTTTTAATAAGTATCATGAAAATTAAATATATTATTTCTAAATAAAAGTTGATCTTGTCCTTGTGAGGAGGCCAATTCTACTCAGAAGCCTAAGAAGAGCCGAAAGGATTAGCTGCATCTTCCCTACCACTGAGGGTGAGCTGGTTCAGAAAGCGGTCAGAAGACGGGCTTCCTGCATGCCTCTCAGCACAGAACCCACAGACTCCAGGTAGCTTGGCAGGGCGCTAACAACCAGCCCACAGAGGGACTGGCTTCTATCACCTGACAGTTCTTAATATTTAGGGGACTCTAACAACCAACTCTACCACTATAGGGATGGTCACACAAGTTCCATAAACTGCATAGTATTAAGCACACACCTGCATGCATGAAAACTGCTGTAATCTCAATAAGGTCATTGGATTATATCCATGCTAATTTCCTGGTTGGTACAAAAGTTATATAATTACCCTTACAAACTAAGTGAAGGAGAGATGGGGTAAATTTCTTAATATGTGGGTATAAATCTACAATTATCTGAAAATAATAAGTATTTTCAAATGCACAATATAATAAGGAAATCCAACATCATAAACTATTTAAGATTAATTTTGAAGTCTTAGTCCATAAGCTAGACAAGTAAAAGAAATACAAGGCTTGAGCGTTAACAAGAAATAAGCAAAATTTTCATTATCTGTTCACAGTATGACAGTCCACACAAAAAACCCTGCATAGATGAATAAATTATCAAGTTGTTTAGAAGGTGTGCATCAAAATTCTATTATATTCCTATATAAAGAATAGGAGAATTCAAAAATGTAATTTGAAAATATCATGCACACTAATTTTTAAAAATCGTCCTTAATGTAGCTGGCAAAATACATTTAATACCTTTATGGAGGAAAAAAATCATATTTATTAAAAGGTATTATAAGACTTAAGAATGTGATCTACCAACTGCTAGATTCAATATTGTAGAAAAAGAAAAAAAAACTTCCTGAACCAGTATATCTATTCAATTCTATCCTTATCAAAATCAAAACAATTTTTTTGTTATGTTTGACAAGCTATTCCAAACTATTTTGGAAAAGACTATCCAAGATTAGCATGAAGGAAAAGAACATACCAGAGAAACTTTCTATCAGACAGCAAGATTCAATTTAAAGCCAATGTAATTATGATGGTGTGATATTGACTTAAGTAGAGCAGCAGACTAACATGACTATTTTAGAAAAGAGAACTTGAAACTGTACACATGAGTATCTGCTAAAGCACAAAGGTGACAGTGACAACAGAATAGACTACTCAATAAATACTGCCATCGAAAATGTCATAATTTAAATAAAGAAAATGAAGGAATAATCAAATAAATAATAAGCAAATGCAAACAAAAGCAAAGCAGAAGTGGCTCTATTATTATCTATGTGGTGCAAATTAACATCAAAATAACTAAACAAGGGGCTGGAGCGGTGGCTTGGCAGTTACAGTGCTTACCTGACATGCAAGACAATGTGGGTTTGAACCCCAGCCCCACATAAACAAGGAAGTATGGGAGCAACGAAAGCCACATGGAAAACTAAATAAAACTGATTCTCTCTCTTTCTCTCTCATTTTCCCTCTCTCTTTAAAAAATCACTAAACGTGTAAAGATATTATACAATGAAGGCAAGATATATAAAGAATTATAAGAATCATAAATGTGTATTCATAGAAATAGAAGCCGAACATTTTGCCAAAAGCTTTGTGATCAGATCACTGGGTCACGAATATAGCCATAAAGGAACACTGTATGGAGGTTTCTCAAAAATAAAAAATTAAAATACCACATTGTTATGGTTTGAATCTGTAAGGTCCCCTGAAAATCTCATGTGTTAGATAATTCAGGAATGATTAGAGGTGAAGTGATTGGATTATGAGAGCTATGATCTTATCAGTGAATTGATGATTTATGGACCATAGGCTGGTAACTGAAGGCAGATGGGGTTGGCTAGAACAGGGAGGTCACCAGGAACATGGCCTGGATTATATCTTTTCATGGCCCCTCCACCCACTCTCTTATCCCTGGCTACCATGAACTGAGTGACTTTCCTCCACCACACTTTTCCACTATGATGTTATGACTCAACTCAGGCCAAGAGCAATGAAATCACCAACCACAGGCTAAACCTCTGAAACTGTAAGTTCAAACTTACTTACTTTGGTCCCAGCAACGAAAATCTAACATATGATCTGGCAACCTTGCCACTAAGTATATATCCAAAGAATTGAAGTGATTACATCAAAGAGATACCTGCGCCATCATTTGTATTGTAGCACTATTCAGAATAGCCAAGATATAGAATCCACCTACATATCCATCAGTAGATGGATGGATAAAGAAAATATGATGCATATGTACAGTGGATTATTATTCAGCCATTTAAAAAGAAAGAAATGTTCCTATTGTGACACATGGACAGAATTGGAGGACATCACGTTAAATAAGCTAAGCACAGAAAGACAAAAACTGCATGTCCTCACTTGACTGAGGAAACTGGGAAAAAATGATCTCTTAGAATGAGAGAGTATAATAGTGAGAGGTAAGGGTAAGAGATAAGAAAAATAGAGAGAGGTTGAACAATAGATCCCAAAATACAGCTAGAAAGGAGGAAGTGGATTAAGAATTCTATATAGCACAGTAGGGTAACAATGGTCTATGATAATTTATAATACATTTCAAAATAACTAAAGGTTTCCAACACATAAAAGTGATAAATGTTTGAGGATATGGAAATGCTAATTACATTGATTTGGTTATTACATATTGTGCCCATGTATTGAATCAGTGTACTATTATCCCACAAATATGTAATACTTTATGTGTCAAATGAAATTTTTAAGAAAACATTATTACATCCTCTACAAATAAATAGTAATTTGATCTCCTGACCATCCTATCTAAACTATTGCTTCTACCAATTATTCCATAGCCTCATTCACTTGATAAAATTTATCAAAATTTTAAACTGTCTTATTTACTTGCGTGTTTACCTGGCTACTGTGTATTTTTCATTAAAGTAAGCACCTTGAGGACATAGATTTTATCTGGTTGGTTCACCAGTATATGCCTAGTTCCCAAAATCATGCCCAGCTCAGAGCAACCCTCAAGTAAACTTCAATTAATTAATTAGTTAATACCTTTCATTTTCTGGCATTTCAAAAATAGACGGATTTTTGGCATAAAAATCTCTTAGAGTTTCCCTCTTTTTGATTCTTTTCCTTGGTGTCATATCTGCACCCTTAATTAGAGGAAATAACAAAATGTTACAAATTAAACTTTGAACACAAAAGAATAACTTATTCTTACTTTCATGGTTATCTCTTGACATTGAAACATCCCTTCCAATTAAAATTACTACCAAAGGGGCTGGAGCAGTGACTCGGTGGTTATGGCGCTTGCCTGGCATGCGTAAGTACATGAGTTCAAACCCCAGCATCCACATACACAACTAAGTATCAGAGCAATGAAAACCATGTGAAAAACTCAATAAAAATTGATTCTCTCTCTCACTGTCCTTCTCTTTAAGAAAAAAAAATTACTACCAAAATTAACAGAATTACTCCATGAAAATCTGATTAAAATATCTATATAACTAGTTTATAATGTACTATAGAATTATAATATTATGCATGTTGGTATTTGTTTCATATTATAATAAATTAAAATACAGTCAATCATCTCGAGATATAATCTCTTAATTTCATCAATTAATTAAAATTCACAACTCATAGGAAACTTACTCTTCCAATCTCTATTACTACAGCTTTGAACTTCTTCGAAGGTGCATTTGCCTTTTTACAAGTAATAGTGTCCTTATATTTTATTTTTTTTTGTCCAAGTAGGGATTCATTTCTCCTAATAAAAAAAGAGAGTCAGTCAAAAACCTCTGCAAAAATTTGCAAAACTACTCCAAAGTAATAAATCTTTAATGAATGTTGTTATTGAAACTATGCAAGAATAGCAACACATAATCTAGGGCAAATATAGATATGTGGAGGGGGAAGGGACAGGTGGGGGAGAGATGAGGGAGAGAGAATGAGGGATTTAGGGAGATAATCAACAATGTAGTATACTCTTTACCCCCCTGAGAATCCAAATAATACTTATGCAATCATTTAATTCCGGTAAATTCACAATCTAAGCATTTATATTGCTTATAGGGGTGAAATATAAAAGAATCAAGAGACTGATAAGTTGGTAATTCTCGTTTAAGAATGAATACATATCATACTGTTACTTTATATGTATTTATGGTTTACAATAACTCACTCTTTAATTAAAAATTTTTTTAAAAGAAATTATGCAAGAAGCTTGTCCCAAACGGCTTGTGTCCCAAGTACAAATCAGAGAGTTATCTTTGTCCATCAAGAATAGCTGGCCTCTTGAAAATGGAAAATGTAAACCATACATGCAATGAGACCTGATGTGTCTATAGGAAAAGGAAGAATGGAAGGCCTGACATGGTGAAATAGAATTAGACTGAAAATAAAGTGATATGGACACTTCCCTTTACAACTGAGACAAAAACCACATCAGAATAACCATAGACAATCAATCTTGGTGGTAACAGATTTCAGTATTTTTGGTTCCATCCCGTGCCAGCTCTCAGCCACTATCACCTTCTAGATAGCAACAGAAGTTAAGCATTTCATATGTCTATTTAACTCTCCCATTTCCAAAGCATCTACAAGAGTTCTTATACTTATTTTCAAAATCATGGACTCCAGTGAACTCCCCACTTCCAAATACTATTAAGTCTCTCATTATCCTTCTATTGATACTAACTTTCTTGAAATTTATATATTTTATGCAAATTCTCTCTCTTTTGGTAAGTACTTGCTAGGTACTGCAAAATCCTGTTATATCATGATAAATGGGATCCAAAAAACTTAAATCTAATAAAATGTGGAGGAACATCAATAAAAAGTTATTAAATGACTAGGTGGGTCTGGATTGCTAGTTCAAGGGTTTGAAATACACTGTGTGATCCAATTCCATCTTGGTCCTGGTAGAAGTTGTTTTCTCACTTTAATTTTTATGAAGATGGTTGTGAATCCTGTGGTTGGCTGGAGCTCCAGCCTGGCTACAGAAACCCCGTGAATCTGCCAGTTAGCTGACAGTCATTCTGGCAAATGTTTTACAAAGCTTGGACCAATGACTACTGAGCACTTAGGGACTCATCCTCTGCAACACTTCCTGGGACTGGTTGCCTGCCATTTCCCAACCACACTGATCTCTTCTCCGTCCTCCCTCTCCCATTCCACTGAATGTGTGATGGTTGCTATCTTGTTCCAGATGGAAATGGGAAGGGGAGAAGGTTAAAAGTGCATACATTTATGCTACAGTCGTCACCACCAGTTCTGCATTCTCTTCCATGAACCTTCATTCACTGAGGACATCAAACTGCACTGCTTGACCTCTTCACAGCTCTGGGAAGTTCTGACTGATGGCTTTTTCTGTTGTTGATGGTGGTTTGAGAAATAGTATTTTACAGCTTTCATGGAGTCATATTAGTGATCTTTTATTTCATGGCTTATTGATTGTTTTGATTACTTATATTAATACTGTTTCTGACAAATGAGTCTCAATGACTCTCTGCCTATTATGTCACAAGCATAATTCTGTTACAGTTTATGTAACAGTACAAATACTTCTTTGTTCATTTTTCAAATAATTTTCATTATTCTAGCCTATTCTAGAATTACTCTGGAATTTTTATTGGAATTGCATTAAACCAACAAATTAATTAGAAGGTAACAGGAATCTTTACAATATTCTGTATGCAAATCAAGTAATATACTATCTCTTCATTTATTCAAGTGTCAGATATTCAGTTGCCTTTATATTAGTGTTAGCCCCCTCTCAATTCCTGATAAACTTAAGCATCTACTCTGTATAAATGGGAACATTTTTTCCATTACATCTTCTAATTGTTATAGGAAAGCTATTGATTTTGCATCTAAATATCCTATACAATTCTAGTATTAGTTCAATGGCTTTCACTGAATTATCTTTAAGCTAAAAATAATTATTTGTAAATATCCTGATTTTCAGACTACTTCACTGTGGAATTTAACCTACAAACATTTTTTATACTCTGATGTCATGATCAAGAAAGTTCTAATTCTAATATTTATTTCTTTTCTTAATGTACTGACAAGAACTTTCAAAACAGTGTCAAATGCAACATAATCCTCTATCTGGAAGATCCAAAAAACTCCACCAGAAACCTGCTTGAGCTTATAAACAGAGTTAGCAAAGTGGCGGGCTACAAGATCAATACCCATAAATCAATTGTTTTCCTATATACTAACAATAACAGGGCAGAAGAAGAAATCAGGAAATTGATCCCATTCACGATATCTTCAAAAACAATAAAATACTTGGGAATTAATTTAACAATGGAAATAAAATACCTCTACAATGAAAATTATCAAACACTGAAGACAGAAATTAAAGAAGACCTAAGAAGATGGAAAAATGTTCCATGCTCCAGAATTAATATAATTAAAATGGCCATTCTGCCAAAACCACTATATAGATTCAATGCAATCCCCATCAAGATACCAATTTAATTCTTTACAAATATAGAAAAAGCAATTCTCAAATTCATTTGGAACAACAAGAAACCCATAGTAGCCAAAACATTCATAAGCAAGAAAGACAGAACAGGTGGATTTGCAATAACAGATCTAAAACTATACTATAGAGCTGTAGTAATGAAGATCAATGGAATAGAGACTCTAAGACAAACCCACAAATCTTTAAACATCTGATCTTTGACAAAGGGGGGATCAAAATATAATATGGAGGAATGACAGCCTATTCAACAAATGGTGCTGGACAAACTGGACTGCCACTTGCAGAAAGTTGAAATTAGATCCTTATCTCTCACCTTGCACAAAAGTCAAATCAAAATGAATCAAGGAACTAGGAATTAAACCAGCTGCCATGCAACTGCTAGAAGAAAAATTGGGACCAACACTCCAGCATTTGGGAGTAGGCAACGACTTCCTCAACAAGACTCCCAAAGCTAAAAGAATTAAAAAAATCAATGAGTAGATTTACAATAGCTAAATTATGGAACCAACCAGATGCCCCTCACAGGATGAATGGATCCAAAAACTGTGGTACATATATACCATGGAGTTCTATTCAGCAATTAGAAACAATGAAATTGCAGCCTTTGAAGGTAAATGGATGGTGATGGAAAAAATCATGTTGAGAAAAGTTAGCCAAACCCAGAGATTCAAGGGTCGAATGTCTCCACTCATCTGTGGAGGCTGGAGCCAAATCCAGACCTGTGTGGAAAGCAGTCAATCTCATGTATTAGACCCAGCAAAGGCGCAGCAACACATAATCTAGGGCAATCATAGATATGTATCAGGAAGGATGGGGAAGGGGTTGGTGGGAGAGGGGAAGGGAGGGAGAATACGGAGGGATCTAGGGAGTAAATCTGATTTAAGACTATATACATATCATATTGTTACTTTGAATGCATTTTTGACTGTACAATAACTAGATTTCTTAATTAAAAAACCAATGAGGGCTAGAAATGCAAATCAAAACTAAATTAAGATTTTATCTCACTCTAGTCAGACTGGCAAAGATGAAGAATATAAACAATAACATGCTGGAGGTGTTGCAGGGAGATAGGAACACTAGCACACTGGTGCTGGAATTGCAGACCGGTATAGACACTCTGGAAAGCAGTGTGGAGAATCCTCAAAAACTTAGGGATGGATCCACTGCATGATCCAGCTATGTCTCTTCTGGCTATTTTCCCAGAGGAGTTAAAATCAGCACATTACAGTGACACAGCAAAATTTATGTTCATAGCAGCACCATTTACGACAGCTAAATTACGGAACCAACCCACATGTCCCTCATTGGATGAATAGATCCAAAAACTGTGGTATATATATGCAATGGAGTTTTACTCAGCAATTAGAAACAATAATGCGGCCTTTGAAGGTAAGTAGATGGCATTGGAAGAAATCATGCTGAGTGAAGTTAGCCAAACCAAGAGAGTCAAGGGTCGAATGTTTACCCTCATTGTGGAGGCTACAGCAAAACTCAGGTTTGGGTGAAAGGTTGTCAGACTTATGTATTAGACCCAGCAAATGCCTAGCAGCAACACATAATCTAGGGCAACCACAGATATGTGGGGCCGGGGGGTGGAGAAGGGGAAAGAAAGAGAGGACAAGGCAGGATCTAGGGAGACAATCAACAAGGTAGCACATTCTTTACCCCACTGAGAATCCAAATAATACTTACGCAATCATTTAATTCTGGAAAATTCAGTCTAAACATTTATATTGCTTGTAAGGGCAAAATATAGAGGAATCAAGAGACTGGAGTGTGGGCAATGTGGGGGTAAATCTGGTTTTAGAACAAATACATGATATTGTTACTTTATATGCATTTATGATTGTATAATAACTCCCATCAAAAAACTTTAAAAACCATGTCAAATAACAGAAAGAATAACACATTCCCATGTTGTAGACTTATTTTAGCAGAAAATATTCTTCTAATCCTAATTTTCCAGGAATCAGGTAATTTCACATTACTTTTTGGCATCTCCTAAAGGCTCCTTTGTCTAGCAGTGATAATTACATTTGCAAATTTTCTACCATATTTGCACGCAGAATAAAATCTACATTTTCAGTGCTGAGCTTACAATCTAGTGTTTTATTTTGGAATTTTGCTTCTATACTTCTAGGTAACAAGGTTCCGTTATTTTCTATTGTTTATCTTCTTTTTATACGGCTCTATTATCAGAGGCTGATGTACTTTATTTAGTAGGAAACTTTATATTCAAATTCTGAAATAAATTTACATGAAAAAATTATGTTTCTTTAACATATGGAAGAATTACTCTAAAATATATTTAAGTGTCCAAAAAAATTTAATGTTTCACTCAGTCCTTATAAATGTCCAGATAATGATCACTTTTGACTAGATTTTTAAATGTATTAATATTAAATTGTATACCCTATTATCTAATGCCTGTTTAGCCTCTTCCAAATTTACAATTATTTTCTCCTTGGATCTTTCTCATATTTCTCTGTTTTTCACTATGCTGTCCAGATATTTACCCAGTATATTCATATTCTTTTAAAAAAATGCTTTTAGTGGTCATGAACTGAACTATCTTAAAACCAACTTATAATTAGTTAATTTCAACTTTTTTTCTTTTTGTTCTCTTAGATTTGTTTCATTACATTTCTGATTTCTTTTGTTTGAGATGGAACCCAGGGCCTCAAACACTGGTCTACATCCCTGGCCCACCTAATTCCCTGACTTTGATAAAAGTTCACTTAATTTTATTTTCTTGCTCTGTAATAGAAGCTTCCACAGCTAAGACTTTGTCTCTGCTACTTTGGGTGCATTTGATATGTAGGGTTTCTCATAACTGTTCATTTCATGGGTGCTTTAAATTGTGTTTAGTTTCCATTGCCAAAACAAATTAGATTAACCTTATTAATTATATTTGTACATCTTTTATGTATTTTCTATTTTGGTCTTTTTAAAGTGGCATTTTAAACTCTCTTATTATTATTATTATACCTTTTTGAAAATAACCTCTTGGGGCTGGAGCTCTGGAGCTCAACAGTTTGGAGCACATGCCTGGCATGTGTGAGGACCTGGGTTCAAACCTCAGCACCACATGCACAAGTGTCTGAGAAACAAATGCCAGGTAAAACGCTAAATAAAACTGATTCTCTATTTTTCTCTCTCTCAAAAAAAAAAAAAAACCTCTTTTCCACAGTTATATATACCTTGTGATTTATAAACATTATTAGGAGACTTATTCACTTTGAATGGGAAAAGCTGGCCATTAAAAGTAGCTAATGAATTAGGCCTGCTGGCACAGACCTGTTATCCCAGCTGCTCAGGCGGCAGGAGCAGGAGGATCGCAAAGAGGAGGCCAGTATGGACAACTAAGAGAGAGCCTGCCTCAAAATAAAATAAAAAGGACAGGGATGTAGCTCAGTGGCAGAGTGCTTGCCTAGCATGCACAACACCCTGAATTCAATCACCAGCACCACCAAGAAAAAAAAAAAAAGAAATGGACTACTTTTTAAATATTGTAAGGACAACTGATAAACTTGGGAAAACTAGAGATAATTCAAGTCTCCATACAAAATAAATTGAATTAAAATAAATTAAAAATTAAATGTAAATCATGAAATTGGAAAAACATATCTGTATATTTTTCTCATATTTTGCAATATAAAAAAATTCTTATGCACTAAAACTTGTTATGCATGTGCATATAAATAGAAAACATATTTCTACTATCAATGTAGAGATCAAGGAGCTACACCTACTCCTCTTAATATATTCCCTGACTTGGTGGAAAATATCCTCAAATATCTGCTCAACTTTGACTACTGAAATTATTATCTTTGTTTTGAACTCAGTTACACTGCTCCATCTCCAGCCTGAGGTCTTCTTTTTATACTAGTGTTTGGCGCTTCTAAGCCACTTGTCAATTTCCCCTTTCAGAATATCTATTATTTTTAGGTTGGACCTTCCATAGTCCATCTTCCAAATGTCCCTGCACATTGAAAATGTCTCTGATTTTCTTTGGTATCAAGAACATGATTTAAAACTACTAAATACCTAAGTTTGACTACATCTTTTTTAATTGAATGCAACTCTCCAGTTCTGACCAACTCTCTGATGACCATGGCTTGCTTCATTTCATAGAAGTGATTTCCTCTTTTATTTCTTGCTCTAATTATATTCCTATGCTTCTTAAAATAAATGCTTCTACTTTCTTGTTGCCATTTTCAAAATAGATCTCATGCTACTGATGTTTACTTTTTTCGGGTGTTGGCAGTAATGAGGATTGAACACAGGGCCTTGCACAATCTAGGCAGGTACTCTACCAATGAGCTATATCCCCAGTGATGTTTACTTCTATTAAAATGCCCAGCAGTAAAACAGAAGATCTAAGCCCAGTGGTGAACAAGAAGCCCACTCATGAGTTGTCAGAAGACAGGTTGGATTCATTTGACATTTCCATTACTGGCATGAGACAAGATCTTTTTCTTTGGATTCAAAGAGAATCATTCAGCCTTAGAGAATGAGGACAGCCTCAAGGCTCAGCTCTTCTATTTAAAGAGATTTTCACTCACATACATGAACGGAAGTTCCACCTTCTTTTTCATCTACCCCATGTCCCTTAAACTGACAATGCTACTTATTTTCTAAAAGTTGTTAATAACATGCATGAAACTGATATCACAAGTACCTTTTCATGAAGTCCAGAACAGGAATTGCTATCTCCAAAACAAGGTGAAATTTTTCATCATTCATGCATTTAAGCAGAATTTGTGTAAAAAATTCCAGGAATCTAGGTCTATGCTTAAATTTCATAACTGTAAAAACAATAAGTTCATATTTTGTTACCAGTACACTTAGCTATTGGCATTGAAAGATTGCTAGTGCTAAGAGTTATTTTGTTCCAATAGGCAAGCTGATTAACCTGCCTTTTATATTTCTCACTTTTAAGAAAAGGTATAGAGTAAATGTGGTGAGAGCTATGGTTTTTTTCCTAAGATACAATCTATGTTTCATTTATTTTCCAAAAATCTCAGTGTTGAGAAAGATTTCATTAAAGTTGTTTCTAAATTTTTTTTAAAGATTGAGGGATAATGAGAGAGAAGAGAGAGAAACAATTTTTTTTTTTTTTAGTTTAGTTTTTCATGTGGCTTTCGTTGCTCCGAGACTTTGTTTTGTACGTGGTGCTGGGGTTTGAACTCACGTACTTGCGCATGCTAGGCAAGCACTGTAACTGCTCAGCCACCACTCCAACCCCTGAAGTTATTTCTAATGTATCACTAATAGCAGAAAAAAATTGCTGATAATTGTCAAAACTAATTGTCATGGGGCTGGAGCAGTGGCTCAGTGGTTACAGCACTTGCCTAGCATACACAGTACATGAGTTCAAACCCCAATCCCATGTACATGATGATGTCTTAGAGCAACAAAAGCCACATGAAAAACTAAATAAAACTGATTCTTTCTCTCTCACTATCCCTCTCTCTTTAAAAAAAAAGTTGTAATTTTTATTATGTTTCGCTCCAATTTAAGCAAAAATGTTAAAATGTTGCTCTCTCTTCATAGTTGAACTTAAAAATCACTGACGCATTTTTCAACACCCTTGTTTATGTAGGCTTCATAATAACTGCTCACTACCAACATAAGCCATCACGAAGGTTCTGTCTTCCTAGACTTTAAATCAGGTACCTATTTAGGTCTCTTTCATTACTTGGCAATCAAGATCCTGCATTGTTCTTTGAATGAGTAAGAACCCAAACTATTCTGCGTTGAATAGATGAAGTCTTTACACAGACAACAGACACAAAATGTGCAGAACAACCATCTTCAGCAGGAAGCCAAGTGAGCAGGTACACACGTCAGGCCCCTACCTTCTTTCACAGCACCTTTCACCGACCAATTTAAAACCACAGGGTAAAGAAATATAGGGTCCTCAGCTCCTGAGAGTTCAGTCATAGCATCTAAAGTTAAAAAAAGAATAAGTCATAGTTGTTTTTAACATGAACAACCAAAAACAAAAAAAAATTTTTAGAAGGGATAGAAAAATAGGAAAAGATTCAAATATTCATTCTAAATGGTCTGTCTTGAATATCAATTATAGTATTACATTTTGAAGTTGAAAAGAATCCAATTCAATTATTTTCACAAAAAGTTAAAGGTTTACCACCAAAACCCACCAATTACATTAATTCTGTTGTAATGATTTCATCTTTAAATGACAGTGAAGTACAACATAGGCACTAGAGCCAGACTGGGTTCAAATGCTAACCTTGACACTCGAGTTGTGAGACCTTGGGAAGTTACTTCTCTTTGCCTCAGTTTCCTTATCTTTAAAATGAGGATAAGAACAGTACCTTCCTTAAATGGTTGTTATATATGTATTAGGCTGAATTTTTTAAATGCAATACTTAAAATACCCTTCTTCTTCAATGATAGAAATGGAAAATTCAATACCAATAAAGCTTCTGATACCATCTTTCTATATTTTTTAAAAAAGAAAACTACACAAATAACTAAGGAAACATGGGTCAGGGCTTCCACTCTCACAAGATTATCTGATATGTCTTTAAGTAAATTATTTACTTCTTCTAGACTCAATTTACTCCCTAATAAAATAGAGCTATGTCCTTAAAAACAAACTTAAAACAGTTCCCGGTACAGAGCAAACATTGTACCAAACTATTATTCTTTATAATTGTTGTTGTCATTGAACTGTTTACTTAATAATATTACTTTGGGTTTCTTATTAAAATGATTCTGTAAAATCAAAATGGATCAAGGAGCTAGGTATTAAACCAGCTACCTTGCAACTGATAGAAGAAAAAATAGGCCCAACACTTCAACATTTGGGAGTAGGCAAAGACTTTCTCAACATGTCTCCAAAAGTGAAGGAAATACAGTCAAAAATCAGTGAATGGGATGCCATAAAGCTAAAAAGCTTTTGTACTGCCAAGGAAACAATCAGAAGAGTCAAGAGGTTTCCTATGGAAGTGGAGAGAATCATGGGCTATGATTCCTCTGACAAGGGTCTCATATCCAGAATCTACAAAATTCTCAAAAATGTCAACTACAAAAACACTAACAGCCCAATTAATAAATGGGCCAAAGAGCTAAATAGAAACTTCTCACCAGAGGACATTGATCAAGCCAATGAATACACGAGAAAGTGCTCTAAATCTCTAGTAATCAGAGAAATGCAAATGAAAACCACATTAAGATACCACCTCATGCCAGTCAGAATGGCAAAAAAGAAGAAAATAAACAACAATAGATGCTGGAGGGGCTGTGGAGAGATAGGCACACTAACACACTGTTGGTGGAGCTGCAGACTGGTACAGCCCCTCTGGAAAGCAGTGTGGAGAATCCTCAAAAAACTAGGGATGAGCCCACCATATGACCCTGCTATTCCTCTCCTGGGTATCTTTCCAGGGGACTTAGAATCAGCACATTATAGTGACACGGCAATATCTATGTTCATAGCAGCACAATTTACTATTGCTAGACTATGGAAACAACCCCGATGTCCCTCACTGGATGAATGTATCCAGAAACTGTGGTACATTTATACCATGGAATTTTGGACAGCAATTAGAAACAATGATATTGCAGCCTTTGAAGGTAAATGGATGGCTATGGAAGAAATCATGCTGAGTAAAATCAGCTTAACCCCGAGAACTAAGGGTCAATTGTCTCCACTCATCTGTGGAGGTTGAGACTAGACCCTGGCCAGTGAGAAAGTTGGGCTATTATTATGTGTTAAATCCAGATAAAATATAATGCCATACAACATAATCCTTTTTTTAGAGATTTGGGGGGAAGGGAGGGATAAGGGTGGGTAATTGGGGGGGGCACTCCTGGGGGTAATTGCAATATCCAGAATCTATACTCAGTTGATAGTATTTTGTTAAAAACTTGTATGGTTGTTCAAAAATTTAAAAAAATTTTTAAAAAATGATTCTGTTAGTATTATGAAAATTAATTCACATTTCTAAAGCATTTTATATTTTAAGGAATTATATTTTTATATGTACCAAAATAATTATAGCTTTCCCAAAACTTGACTAATTGTGGAAATAATAGGCCACTGAGTTCAATTCATATATTCAGATTGAAACAGGCATGGAGCATACTGAAAGAGGGAGACAACTCAGCGATCACTAAAGCAGAACAGAAGCCAAAATATAACCACGCACCCAGTAAGAGAGGAGAGGAAGGGCCGTTCAATTCTGAGGTGTGGTTTCTATCCAAAGACCATGGGGCCTCATGCGTTGGAGAAATTTGGGTACTCTCTCGTTCCTTTAGAATGTTATTTTAAATGTGTCTTGAAAAATGTGAACATGCTAACCATCATCAGAAACTGAATCAGTTTCCCAGGTATCTTTCCAGACTGCAAACTCCCAAATACTAATTTTTGCATTAACACGTGAATCTATTATGAAATTACTACAGTACAAAGACCCAAAATTAATCTCTTGATCTCTCTACGCGGCTAGGCCAGGGTTCAAGTCATTCACACATTACCACCCCTCATGCTGTCCCTCTGTCTCCCAGTTGCATTTTTGCCTTTGGTGATTCTCTATGCCTCCGCACCCCCACCCCACTGCCACAATTTTGACATTTACCTCTCAATTAGTTGTCACAATCAGAGGGATGGTGTGCTACACTTTCATGAGTGGAGACCAGGGACACTGCCCAACATTTCACAATGCCTACAACAGTCCCCCATTACAAAGAACCAACTGGACCAAAATGAAAATAGGTTCAAGATTTATATTTTGGCATCAGAAGACATCAGCTGTGCAATCCTGAATAAATCACTTAATCTTTATGGGCCACATGTGTAAAAGGCAGTCAGCAATTCCATATTAACAAGGCATTGTTAGGATTAGCAACATAAAGTAAAGGCACTGTGTAAACCTTAACAGGTTTACCTAATACTAATCTCAACCTAATCCCTTTAACAAAATATTTTCTCAATTTAAGAAACACAATGCTACAAAGACATATACAGAAAAAACGATTACATTGCTTTGTCAGCTTGAGCAGGTGTGTCTCCAACAAGGTCAGCTGCTCATTTAATTTTTCAGGCAACAATATCTGCTGTGGCTTCCTACTTTTTGAAGATTTCTTGGAAGAACCCTAGAAACATTGGTTAAATGTCAGAATGTACTTTAGCATGTTATGAAAACCATCATTCTCAAATAACTTTCTTCAAATTGTGCTTCCACACTTTCATATTTGGTAGATAAAACTATGATCTACACGGCTAAACAATACCAATTAGTCATAAATAATAAGATATTGTGCTCTAAGTAAATGCCAGACACAGAACCAGGTGTTTCGTGGAGAACAGCCAAAACGCTGCTTTCTCCTCTCCCTTCCTCTTGAGAGCGTCCAGCCCTCCAATCAGTCCGCTCTAATGCATACTCTTTTCTTAAAGCATCTGAGGCTGGTCTCTAGAAGTCTTCCAAAGGAAATCCCAGGCCGCCCTCAGGAATGTATCCCTTTATTCTTTTGTTTCCTTTCTTTTTCCCAGAAGGAGCTTCTTTACAACTAAGCTAATTGCCTTTGCTACTTTGCCTTTCACTGAAATATATAACAGGATCAGTAATTAGTGGATTAAGAACTGACCCGTTTGCACTCAGACTCCACACCAAGTTTTCTCTGTTGGAGCCTGAGAACTAACGTGTCACTCTCTCCTGTTCCCAAACAATTTCCAAGCCCTTTTAGCCTTAAAAGGACCTTGAGTGGCTCTAATGATTTCAGACTTCTATAGATTAACGGTCCCAACAATCCTAGTTGGAGGGAAACATCACAACTTCTGCTGGAATTCAAGGCTCTAAAGACAGCAGTGCAAGGCCCTAACCCACAGTGACATAAAGTACTACGTCAAAACCTGGATGACATAAAGGGCTGGCTGATGGACCCTCAGAGTAAGCCCTTGGTGAAGACCTCCAATGCCGCTAGCTTAGTCAAAGCTCCCTCTAAACAGACAACCAGCCCTCACCAAACAAAAGCATTAGAGCCCGAAAAGGCTTCCAGTGGAGTGTGATTCGTGGAACTTTTTGACTAACAAATGCTGACTTGGAAAGTCAATGTGTAAAAGTGTGCCAGTGTGTGTCACAGTGTGCAAGAGTGTGTAAAAGTGTGCAAGTAATCCTTTTTTGCTTGCTATTCCAAAATATAATAGAAATAGTGCCAGGTGCCTTGGCACACGCTGTAATCCTAGCAACCAGGGAGGCTGAGGCAGGAGGATCGCAGGTTCAAAGCCAGCCCTAGCAACTTTGAGACCCTGAGTAACTTAGTGAGACTCTGACTCAAAATAAAAATAAAAAGGTCTGGGGATGTGGCTCAGGGGTTGAACACCCCTGGGTTCAATCTCTGGTGTGAAAAAAAAATATGCATATAAAAGGGGAATAATCTCACCAAAACAAGATTGGAGGTTAATCTCCCCACGCGAGTCACCAAGAGGCTTTCCAGTGTGACTCAGAAACCCAACAAACCAAATAACATTTCAAAACAAGATCTGTAAAAATATTTAACCCACATAGTTTCAAATAAAGGCAATAAAGCGTAAGCTCTTATAAGAACCATACTTAAGAAGCACATATTAAAATTTATTCTCAAATTAGCAGCCTCATGTAGAAGAGAATTCAGGTATTGCATTGAGTTTCAGAAATCTACTTTGAACACAAGGTGAAAAGCTCAGACATGTGTTTCTATATTTGGTGATGCACCCAGAATATAATCTTAGATTCTAAAGAGACTTTAGTCCAAAGTCCAGCTGGTAGTAGGAAGCTCTCTATCATCCCCTGATGGTCAGTGTTTTAATAGCGACCACTCGGCGTGTAGCATGGATGCCACTGTCATTTCCTTGACCACAAACTCAAAAACAAAATAAACAGCAACAACAAAAGAAAAAACGGAAAAAGAAACTCCTACCTATATTACTTTTCTTCTATTGTAAATAACAAGTTAAAAATAATAATTTTCTAACATGTTTCATGATCCTAAATGAGTCTTCAAAGACCCAACTAAATATATGTGTAAAAATGAGAAATGAAAAACAATTACCTCATCTGGTGTTTCTTCTGGCTCATTCTTACCAAAGAGAGATTTGCACTCTGATGTGATATCCAACATCTTTTTTCCATAGTTTATAATCATTACTGCCAGGTCATATTCCTTCCATGAACGAAGAATCTAATTAAAAGAAAGTATTAGTTATCTCTGTTGGACCTTCTTGGTCTGTTTTCAAGTGCAATGAATCATCTTTCATAAATCCAAAGTCCCATAAGATTGGGGATTTCCTATTTTTGTTAAGGAAACTGGAGATTTACCTCCAGATCCTATTTGCTAGGATTCAAAGTACATGATTCCACTATTTTAAGTAAACTAATAACAGCATTGCATTGATAATGAATTTCCCGTCTCTCTGGGCCAAATACCCACATTCCCTTTGGTACAGTAACTATTTTAAAAAAAAACTCCATATTGACACATTCTTGGAGACATAAAACCATCACCCCTTATTTCACGTTGCTTTCTGTTGGAAATAGCACAATGAATGACTTCATGATATCTTCGGGGCATTTATGTTAATTGGTGATTTCTAAGACATCTGGTAGAGGACTGGACTGATTTGGGCAGATTCTCCAAGAAAACTGTGGGAAGTTTACACTGTGATCACAGAGGGAAGGGCCCACCATGTTGCTCCCTAATTCTAGTGGTTATTCTCTGGGCTTCTCTACTCCGGCCCTTACCTTCCTCTTCCTCTTGATCATCTCCTTGTGATTTTTTTTAAGAGAGAGAGAGAGACAGTGAGAGAGAGAGAGAGAGAACCAATTTTATTTAGTTTCTCATGTGACTTTAGTTGCTCTGACACTTCATTGTGTACGTGGTGCCGGGGTTCTAACCTGCATCCTCACGCATGCCAGGCAAGCACCAGTAAGCACTGAGCCACTGCTTCAGCCCATCTCCTTATGCTTTATTACTAAAGGTTGAGTCACTTGTATGGGAATTCATGTTTCCCATGCTAAGCCACTTCCCGGAACACCTCTTCTCATCTTATCCACATAGCTTCACCTTGTTCTTAAATCCTTGGCTCTAGCATCAACTCTTAAAAAAGTTTCCCTGCACAGGTTTGTATATGCCCTACTGTAGTGAAGAGTCAGAGGAAGGGGATACAAGAATTGTGAGCCCCATAGGGCAACAAAGTGCACAAATAAGTTTGCATGAACTTGTTACATGTAGATACATTCTGTTGAGTACCTTAGTACCTAAGCAATAACCGTTACTTCCTATGCAGAAAAGGAATTCAGAAAAGCAGTCCAAAAACAGTGAGTGGTTGTCTAGACCTGAAAGGACCTACCTATGGTTAAGAAGTGGAAGCATTTCTATAGGACCAGGACAATGTGCAAAACTAACGCTGACTACGGAACAGAGTGTGAGAAGAACAGTGCTGAAATAAATTTTGAAAAGCTAGATGGAGTTACATCTTGTGGGGCTTGAATGCTTGGCACAATGATCCAATCTCATTACAAAGCTTATATAAGAGGGGGCAAGTTTTGTTACTAGAAAACAGAAATGAGATAGTAACGTTTGCTAATTTTACTTAATTTTGCTTTCTGATATACTTAAATCCCAAACTTAGAATTGTGCCACCCTTGTTTCAAGATGCTGGTAGAAAATAGTAAATGATAAGGAATTTTTCTCTAATCCTGAGAAATGTAAAGGAACGATTCTATTCAGTCTATCAAATGATGAACTCAAGTAGAGAGTATACGAAACGTTTAACACAGCAAGTTTAAAACAATACAAAAACCATTGAACATTTAAGATGATGAATCACAGAAGTGGCACGTTATGTGAAATTCTAGTGATATTTAGAAGAGAAAAAGAATTGCTGTTTAAAGGGAAAAGATTGAGCAAAATGAAAATATAACCAAATGTTTCACAGAGCAAGGAAAAGAAGCAGAGCTGTTTGACTAACTGAATTTCATGTGTTCTAGGAGAAAATCTAACATAATTAATATCAAATGAAAACCTGAAATCTGGGAATCTGGGCTAGGCCAGGATCTTGGGACTTCAGGCCAGAACGAAAGGAAGCTTCCAGAATGGCAACACTCAACATATCAACTTAGGACAAACCCAGTTCAAGTAATAATACCCTGACATTCATAAATTCTCTTAATGTTCAAAGCACATTTAGGGTCTTTCCTATAATAACAGTACTTGGATTTCAGGGATTCCTCCTGTGACAGAAAAAGTGAGTAGGCTCTTGGCTGGGAAATAGGACCGCACAGAGCCATTCCTGGCAGTACCGTGTGCTAAAATCTGTCCAAGGCTGAGAGAAGCAGCACGTGAACTCAAAGACCTCAATCTCTGCCCCAAGCCCTGACTGGAAGCCTATGTACCCTAAGTTGGCACTCTCTCCTATCTTCCTTGGGGCTTGGCCAAGCCCTTCATTTCTCCTCAAATCTCCGGAAGGTACCCCTGTTCTCCACCTCCTCACTGTCAGTAAATGTCCCCCTTCCTTTCCCTGACCCTCCCCATCATTTTGGACTACCTAGATAAGCAGAACTGTTTTGTTTGTAGCAGAAAAATTGCTATCAGCAAGTGGTAAGCCACCTTGGAATAGTCTCTTTCTGCAAGAAGTGTGCAGCAGCCTTTAGTTATGTGAATGCGCGGTGAGTAGCCATGTCCAGGGTCCTGGAAGGACAGTGCAGCCTGGCCTTCCTTTATTTGAAAGAGACACCCACGCCAGGCAGTGGGTATTATTGTTGACCTTTGCCTCGCTCTCCTTTATACCCTACGTTCATTAGACAGCTTTCTAAAATCTCAATTTTATCTCCTAACTCTGGACTCCTTTCCTCTCTGCCTCCCACTTTTCCACACAGATTTAGTTTATCATCTCTCATCTTCCAACTTATCCCCTGACACATGTCTTGTCCCCCACCCCCACCCCAGTTGGCAGCTATTGTTCAACTGGAGTAATTTGTTTTTTCTAAAATGCAAATCTCATTATGTCATTCCTGGTTTGAAACCCTTCTCCGGCCCCTCCCTGTCCTCATGAGACGGCCCTTCATCACCTGGTACCTGCCTACTGCTCCACCTTTTAAGGCAACTCAAATAATAATATCCTCTATGGTTAAAGATAAGCTGGATTCTCCTTTTCATAAACTGTAAAATTGTTTCATATTCTCTCATTGATTACTCTCAGAGGCAATCAACGCTAATAATCCTGCATCTGTTACTTCTCTCTCCCTAATATATATATATACATATATATGTATATATATATACACACACATATATATACACCCACTTATATGTGTACAATCCTATATTTGTCACATATTCTATGCTTCACTTACAGTGTCTTGCCATGAAAATGTCTTAACTATATTGTAATTGATTATCTGTATTCTTCTGTGTATTTTGTGCCTTGTTGATGAAGGTGTCCCCTTACTCCAAGGTCATACCAATGTTCTTGAATCCACCTGGACTTTGTGGTGTGAGGCAGGACTCTGGCTTTGTTTCTTTCAGAAGAACAGTCAGCTACATCAGCACCCACCATGAAATAAACTACTATAATAAACTATCATTTCCTCAGTGAATCAAATTGCTATCTTTGTCACATATTAATTTTTTCTGCAGACTTGGGACTATTCCTATATGCTCTAATCTAGTCCACTGAACTATTTGCCTACTAGTCTGTTTTCTTTGTTTGTTCAAGAGAGAGGAAAGCGAGAGAAAGAGAGAGAGAGAAAGAGAGAATCAATTTTTTTTCATCAGGCCCTTGTTTCTCTGACACTTAGGTGTATATATGGTGCTGGGGTTTGAACCCAGGTCCTCACACTTGCCAGGCAAGGGCTCTAACTGCTGAGCCACCACTCCAGACCCCCACTATTCTGTTAATGCAATTTTTTATTAAAGTGGCATTATGGTAAATTTTAATATCTATTGAGAACTTTTAAATTATTTTAATCAGTTCCTGAGAAACCCTATTGGGATTCTGATTAGAGCTGCATTAAATTTAAATGTTATTTTAGGAAGGATTTACATTTCGATGACAGTAAATCTTCCTGTTCAGGAACCTGGTGTGGCCTGCCATATGTTCAGATCTTATATTATACCTTTTGATGAGACTTCAAGGTTCTTTTATTTAAGTTCTTTGACACTTTGTTAAGTTTCAAATATTGTGTATTGTAAGTGCTATATTGTACCCCCTCCATTTTTAAATACTAGTATAAAAATAAAATAGAAAAAATCTATCAATTTATAAATGTCTTATGTGTAATCACTTTACATATTCTCTCTGTAATTCTAATCAATTTTTGCTAGCTTATCCTAGATTTTTGAGAACTTCATAATTACACATAAATTACAATCTTTTCCTAATATATCTTCATCTATTGCATAAGGGAGAAACTTTGAATATACTTGAATCTCACTGTTAAAAGTCAACATCTCTTTTCTATGCCTGATTTTTAAGGAAATGACTTCAGAAATTTGCCATTTAGTATGATATTTGCTGTAAAATTTGGGTAAATGTCTTTATCATTATTCAACAGCTTCCTTCCATTCCTGGCTTATTAGAAATTTTATTAGAAAAGGTTGCTAAGTGTTGTCAAATGTCTTTGTAGCATTTTTCATATAATCTTATTGTTATCCTCCTTTAATTTGCTGTTTAAAATTTTTGAGTTTTATTTTAATTCAGACTTTTCCCCCCTGTGGTGCTAGGAATCAAACCTAGAGCCAGACTTGATCTTTAGTACTTGAGAGTAGGACAGTCCTCAGATTGGCAAATGACACAATGCCTTTCAGAAGCATGAAAGATTGGCATGACAGAGAGATTTGAAGAACACTACCCAGAGCCTCCCTTTGTCCTGATAAATGTTTTGGGACCTAAACTCTTCCTTTTCTGAGATGAAAATTGCCATTTCCTCCTTTATTTTTGTTTGCATTTGCCCAGTGCCTTGTCTGTGCATTTACCAACCCTTGTCACTTTGTTTTATGCATGTTTCTTCAAGTGATAAACATTAGAGTCCATCTGGCAATCTGTCTTCTAAGATCACTCATACTTAGTGAACTGAAAGATACACTTTCTTTTATTGATTCCATTTGATGCATACTATCTCTTTTTCCCTTTTGTTACTTTGACTGAATTAACCAGTTTTCCTCCCTGCCATTTTTTCTCGTTCTTGATTCTATTCTCTTATTCTTCCCTGTTTATTTTTTCTCCCTGATAATTTGGAAATCCTATTAAGCTTTAAAGTTCTACTCAGGGTGACACATTCCTGAGTAATCTTTAAACATCTACCTGGTCACATCTGTCCCAACCCCAAACGGGAAGTTTTAGTTTTAGGTTACAAAGAAGTTTTCCTTGCAAAGATGACTCTTCTCTTTCAAGAATCCCTACTTAGCATTTATATTACATAGTCTAGTCATGTCATTATTATCTATTTAATTTTAATAATACATATATTGCAAGATTCATCGCTCTTATTATTCCTCTCCTTTTTGTCTTTCCCTATCTTGGGATTTTGTTTCTGAATCAATTGTCATTTGATAGAGTATTTCCCCAAGTGTTTTCCTCAGATAAGTACTGGGGCAAAATGCTTGCACTTCTGAAAGTGTTTACTGTTGCCCGGACAAATGAATGATATCTTTCCTTGTTATTAATTTTTGGACCTTAGTGTTTTTCCCTCAGGACTCTGCAAATGTTGTTTTGGTGTTTTAACTTCTAGTGTTGCTGATAAAAAGTTTGGAGCTAATTGGTTTTCTTTCCGTTGAAAATAACCTATTCTTTGGGTCTCAGAACTTTATCCTTTGAATTCAGGAATTTTACCAACATCTCTCTGCCTGGAATTCAGGGATCTTATTACTTTTCCATTTGTTTCTTTTTCTACCCCCAGACTCCTGTTATTTTCATGTTATGATTTTTGGATTTGCTTCTGAATTTATTTACCATCTCTGAGGAATTCTGCTTTACACTGCAAAGCATTACTTGAGCTTCCAAATTTGATTCAAGAAATGTCATAGCTATATCTTCAACTGTTTACATTTTAATATATATTAAATTTGTTTAGTTACAATTTGGGGGTGGGGTTGGTTGGTTGTAGACCATCTGATTGCTTTTCCTTGAAAGTTTTGTCTTTTATTCCCCAAAGTCATCTCTAGTCTTTTTCCCACACGGTGAGAGTAAATAAGACAATTATTTTGGGAGTTTGGTTTGCTCTTCCTCCCTCAGGGTACTGAGTCCCCTTCAATGAATTATTATCTTTTTCTCACACTAATGCCTACATCCCCTCAGCAACTGCAAAGACTAGGCCATGGAGCTCTCTCCAACAGTAGTAAACTGGTGGACAAAGGAACGAATATTATTTTCTGCTTTTGAAGTCAGGCCATGAGCGGCCAGTAAATAATGACTTCTTTGCTGAGGTACAGGGTAAAAGCCTGTCTGTTGCCAGACCTCCATGGAGGCAAGCTTAAGTCCTACCTAAAGAGTTGAACCAAATCAGCCCATCTCTGAAGTATTCCTCCAAATCTCTAGACAAGTCAGAAAGGTCCTGCGAGAACCACACAAAACAGACAGGCAGATGTGGATGGACCTTCTTTGAGGATATTCCCTGGATTGTGTCAGGAAGGCTCTGAGGGACCACACAGCTTGGTCTTTGAGCCAAACAATGAGGATGAAGAAACCTACCTGTCTGCCTTTGGTCTCCTCGTTCTTACTTGTTTCCAAGGCAAATGGGGCCCCATAAAAATGCCATCCCCCCAGATAACCTGTCCTAAGATACACCCCCAAGCTTCACCAATGGGTCTGCTCAGGCTGCTCTAACACCCTGAAAAAGAAATTCAAAAGAAGCCAGGGATCTGTGCTTAAGCTCCCATCTACTCAGAATTCCTCCATGTCTTTACATTAAAATAAATAAACAACCTTCCCACAAGCCTTTGAGCTACAACATTTCTCTAGTAATTCTTCTCATTAACTAAAAGCTACAATAAAAGTAGTTAATTATTACAACTCTTCTTATGCATTTCTTGAAAAAACAAGCAAAATGTATATGTGAGAATATATTAAATCGGTATACAAACAGCACTAGGCACATCTGCGGATACACAGGCCTCTTAACTACAGCTCTTTGGTCAACAGGTTGGAAATCCATTGCTTCCCCAGGGGTCTACCCCACTGAAACTACTACTTAGTTATAGACTAAAACTGGCCTGAAACCTCTGTGTACATTTGCTTGCATGATTCCACCTGCCCTCTGCCTACAAAACTGTTCCTCTGCCATCTGTTTTAGTTCTACTCTTCCTCTTGTGTAGGGTCATCACGCATAAAGTAGGCCCAGACCCATAAACCTTTCTATGTTAACAGCTTTTCTGTTTCCTGATAACACTTAAAGCTTCCTGGAATTACATTTTATACGTGTATGTGTTTTTGTCTCCCCCGCTGTGTGAGACAGTGTTGGATTGTTATTTTGTTTGTTTTAATGAATTTTAATGCTGTAGGTACACTTGTCCTAGGACCCTACAAACCTAGACTTACATTTACTGAAATCACATTTGTTTTATACCTGCTTGGTCTCAGTAGGCATTTGAGTTTGTAACTCTTGTTAAAAGCACATCTAAGTCTCATTTCCTAGGAGTCCCAACCTTAGTGATCTTTCTGTTGCCCTATTCTGGGTCACCACCAACCATTCGTTATGCAAGCTAAAAATCTGGTCTCATCCATGATTTATTCTTCTTCAACTATTATGAGGTTCTAATTCTTTAGGCATATGTCAAATATTTGTGATATAAAAATGAAAAATCAGTTTATATTCTGACCATATTGCTACCTATGACTTCCTTCTACTTAGATCTCAAGATAAATCACTCTTAATTGGCACAGTCTGAATTCACCTCTATAGTTTACCCTCTGTTGAGGTCAGGGTCCTGCACATCAATCTCATAATCACCCTTAGACCTCACCTAGTCTGTCCTTTCCTTCAGGTCTAGTTCATAAAGTGACCACACCCCTCATTTACTGATTGACCCTTTAATTATAATTGTGCTACTTGGTCTCTGGATAGCTTCTCAGCCCCACTCCCCTAATGCAACCCCTGGGCTAAGATGCCGCAGGTCTACTTGCAGGTTCCACTGAGATCACAAGCTGACAAGATGATGTACAGGCTCACTGCAGTGTAATAAGTATGTGATTAACATTTCAGGGTCTTGAAACATATGTTCTATTTGACTATATATAATGCCTAGAAAATATACAAAAGCTATTTCAGTAGCATCAAGATTTTGTTTGTGTGGTGCCACAATTTTACCAAAAAATTCAACAAGCAATTACCCTTCTATAGTGTTTACACATTACATTTGCTTCTGATCTAAAAATGTTTTAGTGATGTTACTTTTAAGTGTTCTAATTACCACAATTAAAAGTAGTATGACTTTCTAAATCATTAGTGCTCCTAAATTCTGTGACACTAAACAAAGAATGAGATAAATACCTTTGTTATATAGAAGATACAACAAGCTATCATGTGCTGTACACTTTCAAAACTCGGAGTATGTTTCTTCAAGTGAACAGTATTTGGTAGCACTTGCAAAACCACTATGCACTTTATCAAGATCTAAAAAATAGAAGCACAATGATTCTGGTGTTAAAATATCAGCCTTACCCACTGAACAGTGCCATATTCAAATTATGAGTTTTAAGCCATAAAATTTTGTTATCAACAATTATTTATTATTCATTATGTATAAAAGAATATAGATAAAACTGATATATTCAATTTTCAGATGAGTCATTCATCTAAAATAACTTGAAAGCTAGTGGAGAGAATAGAATAAAACAAATACCTATAAAGCAAAGCATATTTTGACAAGAATTATAAAAGATATAGGCCAAGTGTTACATGTATATAAGAAACTAACAATCACAATCAGGCTTAGAAGGACTATGTGGCATATTAAATAGTATACAGCGATTCCAGGTGCTTGAAAACTAAAACCATTTATTCCCCCCAAAATCAATTAATATTGATGTTTACTTCCTATTCTCCTTATTTCATATTATACAATCTTGAATTTGATCAAGAACTAGACAATTAAGTTTAGTTTTCAATACTACTACGTACTTCTGAACAATATTAGCATCAGAAAAGTGGAGTCGAGATTACAACAATCTATTCATTATTCAGATTATTCCAAAGAACAAATTAATATGCAGGTGTTAGTTCTTTTGAGGCATATTAATTGCTTTAAGCCACCATTCTACTAATATTATGACTGTTACAGTACAATGGTGAGTATTTTTAACTCTTTTTAATTCCTCCCCTCTGTGATCATCCTAGGTCTCCATACCACCCCTCATTCTCAAATTATGCTAACACCCTAATGGTTTCCCCAAAGCTTATGACTTTATATATCATATATTCATATAATCATATACATATATACACATAAAACATACACAAAAGGAAGGTTGTTGTTATTTTACAAAATGGGAGTTACCCACACTTGTCTGAGCTTCACATGCCTGCTCCAACCCTATCTTGGAAACAGATGCTCCAAGTCTACCGGGGTAGTCCTAAGGTTTTGCTGCTAATGACTGCATCGCTTCATTTACTGTGATCAACCATAATTCATTCAGCCCTTTCCAAGATCTCACATTGCATACTTTTATGGTTGAGGTTTAATAATCTGACACTTCTGTTACTTATCTTTGTCCCTGTCATTCTTGCTGCAACCAAAAACACCAATGCAAACACCCTTGGACTTGCTCAAGCTCCAACTCTGAGGTGATGCCCACTGAGGATGAAGTGCCACCCTCCAGAACACAGTACACATCCTAATCAGTGACCAGTATGTGTACCGTGTCCCCAGCAGGTAGAACTCATGAATCCAGGCATCCAGGATGCAACAAGACACAGCATTTTGCCAATTAGGGATTTTACTTTGTGGGATAAATAACTTATGGTAGAATTGCTTTGTCAGATAAATGTATTTTTAATTTTATTAAAATTTTATTCCATAAGATAAATTACTAATAGAAGAATTACTGTCAGGTATATTTGTTTTTAATTTTTTTAAAAATTAGATTTAATTTAATTAAAATTAAAGTTGGTTTATCGAAACCCAAAAGCTTGTAATAATTCACATTTCCCCCATCAATGAACGAGAATGCCTTTATCATATGCATTCACCAGTAGGAGTTACAGATCTTATCATATTGCTAATTTAATATGCATTCCTATGAATATTCAGAATCTGAGCTTCTTTTTATGTTTTTCAGCCTCTTGGATTTCCTCTCCTATGAACTGCATATTCATACCTAATGCCCAATTTTCAATTAGGTTATTGTAAGTTTGCAATATATATTGCAATTGTCAGTTTTGCTACATATATTTGACCTTAATCATCTGTGGAAATATGTTTTTTACAAATCCATAGGTTTTAACAAAACTGCAAATTGAATGACTTTCAGAGCATTAGGGGGATGGCTCTGTAGGATGCTTGGAGGTGTAGGGAGGGGGATGGGGAGGGGAGAGGGTATATGAAGAACTCATAGGAGTCTGGAGATTGGGAAGATGGGGGAACCACCCCAGAAGCCGATGTCATTCCTCCATGAGCTACCCATTTAACACATGAGTTCTTCTGGGGGAAACTGCAACAGGTAAAATCCAAGGTGGATATCCATGATCTGGCTTTTCCCCTCCATAACAAAGTTTATATCCATTGATTTAATGTTTAGATAATGTTTCCCCCTCAACTGTATTTCTATATTCTTCTAATGAAAAAAAAACAAATCCATAGGTTTTTCTATCACCTTTTTTTTTTTGGTACATTTTGTCACACATTCATTTTTTTCCAGAAGTCCTCCCCACCCTCAGTCCCTAGACTGTCCATGTGGCATATATGTGTCATCTCTTGGGATTTTTTTCCTAAACATTTTTTCTTAATTTTACATTTAAGTCTTTAATACATCTGAACTTTCTTAAAGCAGCACAAATAGAGGTCAGAGTCCATTTTCATTCAGATAAATATTCAGATGTTTCATCACCACTTTTAAAAATGTCCATTCTCTTTCCCTTGAATGGGATGCCAACTCAGCCAGTAAACTTGGAAAAGGACCTCCAGCATTGGATAAAAATCACAGCCCTGGCCAACAGGCTGATGAGATCCAAAACATGGGCCCAGCTCAACTGTATCCAATCTCCCAGCCCACAGAAACAATGAAATAGTTAAGTAGTTATCTGTTTAAGCCACTAGACTGATAGTGATTTGCTAAGCAGCACATTCAACTGATACGGTTCCCTCTGCCAGATCTCATCAACCCTTTGTCCATAATCCCTACTCCTCTTTCACCACATATGTTTTCTTAGGTCATTCAATATATTTCCCCCTTGATAATGGCTTTAATAACATGCTTTGAATATATAGTACTGTTTCTAAAATTGCAACATGAAAATTGAAGTAACTTTAAAAACTAAGAAAAGTTTATTGTCAATATTTAACTATAGATAGCAGCAGACCTGAATGTTTTCACATAAACACATTTTATGTCCTTATTTGTGTTTGCCCAGACATAATTTATTAAAATGTTTTCCAGTTAACTGCTGGAATTTTATAATATATTTTCTTGAACTGTTTGTGCTTATAAGAGATACACTGCTTTTCTTCTCCAAAATGAATCCCTGAATTACCTTTATAGAATTATCCTTATACAGGGTTGGGGGATATCCTTACCTGTACAACAGGTACCAAAATAATATTGTGATATATTATAGGAGCAAGGAGACCGTAACACTGAGTCACAGCTTGAATGGCATAACTGGAATCATTCAAAAAGATGCTAATTTCCAATGCCACCAATACTCTCTCACATTCAATCAGCCTAGCAATCTGTAAAGAAATAGACATTGTTACTCTAACCAAACATGATGTGCTTAACTTACTACTGTCCTTATTTAAGGAGAAGAAAAAGTAGTAAATGTGCTCCTTGCGGCTTACGAATGGTAGCATGAATAAAATGTAAATTCAGAAACAACTCTAACTCTCCAGGAACACTACATGTAAATAGCACAATCTTAACTTCGGAATTTTTTGTCAAACAATATAAGTACCGCCAATAACAGAAAAAGAACCAATTGCTTTTTATTGATGATTTTTAAAAAAATCTTAGCTATATTTTAATGTTAGAAAAAAAACTAGCTTCCAAAATCAAAAATAACACACAAAATTAAAATATTACATCTCTATAACATTGTCCCAACTTGATTAACAGGTTACAATTTCCCTTCTTGATTTGTGAGAAAATAGTAAATTTTTAGTAAGCCAAACTCATCGTCTATTATACTTCCACTTCTTATGCTTTTGCTACTTAAATAAAAATGATAGTAAAATATGAAATTAAGGCTTTGAGATTATTACAATTTAAAATGAATAGGAATCCTTTCTCCTCCTTTCCCTTCACTGGCGAAAGATTTCATTCTTTTTCTGTCTATACCTAACAACATAATGATTGGTGACCAGAAATCGCCATTACAACTAGAATGGTAGTTTAGCATTCTGGAATTCACTGAAGAACTGTAAAATTGTCTTTATTTTCAGACCAGATCTGATGAAAGCAGAAACAGAACACAAGGTAGGAGGAACAAGTTGCCGGTGGTGAGTAATTGAGCTCTTCAGGGCAGAGAGCTTAGCTTGTCTTGAGCAAAAGGTTATGTTTTTTTCACTTTCGCATCCCAAGAAGCTGGCACTGTCCCATGTTACTAATTAACAAATTAATGAGTAAGTGGATGGGTTGGGAAAACAACTGAAACAAAAAAACCTGCACCCCATATAACAAAAGCCTCTATATCTAAGGTACATAAAGAAGGAAAGGGAGAAAACCTCAAGCTGGAATGAAAAAACTAATGCAGGATCATTATTAAAAGTAAGAGCATTACAGGGTTGCAAATGCATGGAAACCAATGTTTATAACCCCCTGAAAATCTATCAATAGGAGATACGCTAAAGTCCTGCCTTTGTACAGGAATGCAACATTATAATTAAAAAGAATGTGGCATTGATTACTATATACCAGCATGAAAATATGTCCCAGTTTTATTTTAAAAAGTATTTTAAGGGTTGGAGCAGTACCTCAATGGTAGAGCACTTGCCTGGCATGCATGAGAACCTGGGTTCGAACGCCAGCACCACATACACAACTAAGTGGAGGAAAACCAAAAGCAGGATGAAAAATAAAATTGATTTTTTCTCTCTCTCTCACTCACTCTCTCTCTTAAAAAAAAAGGCAAGTTGCAGAACAGCAAGTAGATCTAGATCCCATTTTGTTACTAATAGGTTTATCTATGCATATTTTAAAAATTCAAGAGACCACACAAAAAATCATTACATTCTTAGACACAGCAGAAATACAATGGATTTCACTTTACGTATTATACAGTTTTGGATTCTGAAATATGTACTACTCTTGTACACAGAGGAAAAGAAGAAAAATTGTAAAGAAGAGAAAAACATGAACTCAGGTCCATTAAAAAGTTGGTCTAGTAGCATGAGTTAAATCCAGATAAGATGTAATGCTTCACAATCTAATACTTTTTTTAGAGTTATAATGGGAAGGGGAAGGGAGGGATAAGGGAGGGTAATTGGGGGGGCACTCCTGGGGATAATTGCAATATCCAGAATATATACACATTTTATACACATTTTATATTATTTTGTTAAAATCTTGTAAGGTTGCTCAAAATAAAAAAAATTTTAAAAAAAACTATATGGAAAATCAAATAAAGCAACATATCCATACAATGGCTTCTGAGCCCATTCACAAGACAGGATACACAATAATGCTTTTAGTCACTTCAACTCACTTACTTGCTGAGCAGGGAAAATCTCATTGCCTTTAATATTATCACAGAAAAGATTTTCTTCTTTTATTTTAATGTCACTTGTTACAAAGATATTTCTAAGAAAAAGGTATAAGAGGATTGAAGACGTCTCTGCCAAAATATCTAAGTGTAATCTGCAGAAGAAATAAGTGATGTTATAGGTAGAAATACAAAATGATCTATTTAGCTTGAGAACTCACCATTTTTAGATTCATTTGTTCTCTGTATCTACACAATGATCCCAACAGCAACAAAAATGTATTGAATAGCTATGCTTCTATAGCTGCTTAAATTAAAATTAAAGACTACCCTTAACAAGTTAACAACTAAGAAAATTAAGCTGTTGAAATATTATGCATAAATACATAAAAATGACTAGTATCAAAGTTTTCTGATTCTTTTATATATGAAGTTCTTTTGTATCGATACAACAAAAATCGCTCTAGGTAAGGTTAGAAAATAGGGTCATTTATAGCAAACTCAGTTATGGTTAAAGAGAGACAGTCCTCAGATTATTTCTAATTATCTTTTCTAAATTTCAATCAACAGTGCCAACCACTGGCAAAGCTATGAAATCTGCAGAATCTTCCTTCTTTGTTTCCAATATTCCTTCAATTGCCCTTAGGATTTGTTAGTGACAAATCCATACTCTTAAGCTTTGTGACCACCTACTCTCTATACCCTCCACATCCCTTCAAAATAAGAAAGGATCTGGCATCAGTAATTCACACTTGAAGATGATCCCCACTGTGTTGAACTCTGAACTCTGCTTTGCCTGGAGAACTTTAGTTCTTCTACCCCTGCAACTTAAACAAAACCTCATCATCCTTATGACAACCTTCAGCACCTTGTCACATGCAAATAGTCCAATCTTCCTCCACCTGGCTCCATTTCCTTCCCTCCCCAGATCAGACTCTTTCTAGCACCATATGCTTTGTTAACTCTTGATTTCATCCGATAATCACCTGCAGAGATGTCATTGCCCGCTTTTTCTATCCCTGACCCAAGTCAATCACTTATTTACTAATTTATTTTGCTCATTCATTCTTTGATTCAAATGAGAATTTGCTGAAAGTCTACTATGTACAAGACGCTGTTCTAGGCCTTGGGATATAAAGATGGATTAAACAGACCCTTAGCCATTAAGGAATTGGGCTTTTGTACAAATTCATGTCATATGACTTCAGCTGAAGCATTAGTGCTTCTCAGCAACACTTTCCTTTCCCCTGATGTCTTTGTTCACATTCCCCAGAGAAAATGTCCTACACCCCATCCCCACCCAAAGTGCTCCTCTACCACCACAGTGGCATTTATTTGTATCTTCAATCTCTCCTTTTCCACTGGCTCCCTTCCCTCCACCCTCCAAAACTCTTTCCTTATGCCTGTCTTCCCCTCCCCCTTCTTCCTGCTTCCCTCTTCTCTTTACCACCCAACTCCATATAAGCAGTCTTCTCTTATAATTCTCCATTTTAATTTGTTCCTTAGCCAATTGCAAAATGGTTTCTGGCCCATCACTCCACAGACATGGCACTCTTGAATCCACTAAATTGCCAACTCTAAATGCCTCTTCTAGTTTTCATCCTACTCAACCTTTCTGTACCATTTACTGAGCCTGACCTTGCAACAGCATCTGAAATGACTGACCAGTACCCCTGGTGATATACTCTCACTTCCCTTGGCAATGCATTTTCCTGGATTTTAATTTTCTGGGCAGCTCCTTCCTGCTTCTGCTTCTTAAATGTAAGCAGGGTTTGATCCCCACCTTCCATCTTTTCTGCTAAACAGTCATTCCCTGTGAGATACTCATTTTGAAGATTTCAATGATGACCTCCATAGGCAATTTCCAAATCTCTACCTCTAGCCTTCACTACTTCCTGAGTATCCACACTAAAGAAATATATCTACTGGCATCTTGTATCCACAAAGTCATACTGCTGGAAAACCTCAAAATATCTCCAAATTCATTATCTTCCTCCAAATACTTGTTCCACCTCTCATATCCCCTTAGTAAATGTCACAGGCATTCCAGTATCTTAACACTAAAACTCCTAGTCACTTTTCTCTTTACTCTTTTAACCCATTTACATAAAATCTAAGTCCTGTCTCTTCCTTCTCTAAAATACCTCCCAAGTCCTTCCCCACTGTACCCAACACCCTTGTACATGGTAAATGCTAAGTCTACATGTGTTTAATGGTAATGAAATTATATTTTTAATGTACATAAGCATTGTCAAAAATCTTGTTTCAACCATCATTTACATTTTTGAGCTCACTGAAGCAAATGGTTCTTATTAAAGGAAACTCAGGCATTAATAAGCAGATGAGGGATATTTTGGGTTTTGAACTTCTTTGTAAGACAGCCTGAAATTACACTAATGTTTATTTCTGAGACTGCTCTTAAACTTTATTTCTTTAAGGAAAAATGGCTATAATGTCAAGTCAAAAGACCGGCTGCCATTTTTATGGCTTCCACTGGACTATTTGCAGTTGCTGATGATCTAATCCTAGGAACTCTTCAGGCAAAGGAAAGCCTTCAGACACCAACTGTCCACCTATCAGACCCTCACCTCAGCCCAACCTGACCTCCATCTGTTATGAAAGTCTTCAGGGAGTATTCACGTTTTCTGACAAAACCGATACTACTTCAATTAGTATTTGATATTTTTATTCCAAAAACTTCAGCATTTGGTATATTTATTCCATGAACCTTCATCCACATGCTTCCATAGGGTTTTTTATTTGTTTGTTTTTGTTGTTTGTGTGTGTGTGTGTGTGTGTGTGTGTGTGTGTGTGTGTGTCTAGCAAGAAAGTTTCTAGTAAGGACTCAAAATCTTAGAATGTGTGACCTTATTATAATTCTGATTAGAAATAGTTTTACATGGACTATCTTAACAAGAAATTGAAAATAAATTAATTTAAGGCTTCAGTAAGCAAATGAATATCTTAAAATAATATTTCTAATTACCTTCTCTGTGTAACAGTCATTGTATTGCTTAAACAAATAACAGACTGTTCATCCTGAAGTGGAGAGGCCACAAAATAATCCCAAACTGGTGAGAAAGCTTTCTTAGCCAACTCATAGTTACCGACCTGATAGGCAACCTACAAAAAAAAAATTGTCTCATGTGACATTTTTATTTGAGAAATGTATATTTTAGACAAGAATTCTCACAAGGACCTATTGCATGCCAATTTCATATACAGTTATTCACGTTTGCTATTCTGTTCAGCAGTGCCATAGTAAGAGAACAGTGGGCACTGGCAAGGGAGTCAGGCACATTTTGAAATCTCTTTTATTTCCAAATTGCATGGAAATTTGAAACTCTGTAAGGATGTTTCAAATCCTCATAAGCAAAACAAAGATCACATCTGAGCCAAATTAATTTCATTTTCATCTATCTCAGCCGTGCACTCCATTTATTATAGATACTGTTATAATGAACAATCTGTTCCAAGAGAAACAATCAGATTTCCTGAACCCGATATATGAAATACACTTCATTTTTTTCTGGTTCTGACTGACACTTTCAGAGCTTTTATGCACAAAGAGTTCACCTCTGAAAAGAGTAAAGAATAAAATAGAAATGCTTTCTAAGAAGTCATGATATCTTTTAAGTTTAACAAATTTAACATTGGACAAAATAAATTATTTTACTGGAGAAGCCTAGAGTCTGAGAAGAAAAAGACAGTCATCAACTTTCCTATTTCTTTTAGTGGAATATATTTCTTTAAAGATATTTCTACAATGTATTCTACTTAAATGCATATGTAAAAGAACAAAATCTTATCAAATTATTTATGTGCTACTTCAAATCCTTTGTGGAAACAGGTAAGGGACCAAGTATAAATAAATTTGTTGCAGTAAGCATTTAATGACACATTACTAGAATATTTTCCTGTCACACCGTTACTCATAGTCAACCAACCAATAAGCTTTTAGGAAGTTTCTACTCCGAGCTAAGCACAGGAGGAGTAGATTCCTTGCAGCTCAATCGAGAATGGTCTCATACTCCATGCAACTGGAATCAGGCTAAAGGCTTAAACCACATGAAATTACAGAAAGACTACTAAGAATAACATAAGTGCCGTGGAGGCTTTAGAGAAGCAGGAGACTCCAAAGAGGAGGCATGGATAACACTGAGACTGTCCTAGTTCAGGCAGAATCTGGCAGGAACCAGTAGTGGAAATGACCGCACCATACTTAAGAGAAAGTGGAGGAATAGGTCAGACTGAAGAAAAATGGGCAATATGATGGTGAAGGTAAAATGGGACATGATTTCTACCAAAAGGCCTTGAGGAACATTCTCAAAAGTCAAGCACTGGACTAAGGAGGGACACTATTACATTGACTCCTCACAGCTCCATGAAAGGAACTCTACTACTATACCTACTTTCTGGATGAGGGAATGGAGACGCTGAGAAGCGATCACAGTAAAGGCAGAGGAATGAAGTCTTAGAAGAGCAAATGAGTCACTTTTCAGGGTTGCATCTCTCAGATAAAAACAACGTGGACTAAGGTGGTCACTAAAACACCATTTAATTCTGAGATTTATAATGTAAAAGAATAAACGATGACGCGTAAGCAGGTTGTTGAACGGATAATCAACTCTTCTTCCCTTTTAAAATATATTCTTTTTAAAATCACATTATTTGTTCAGTTAATGAATATTGCCAAACAAGAAAAGATACTATGATTGAAAAAAAAAAAAACAAAGGTTTATAATTTCTGGAAGCTTTGTGGGTTTTTAGCAGAGTTTCATGATACAAGCATGTTCACAGATGGTTAACCTGGTGGTGGGATAAAGGTAAATCTCAAGACAGGGTGAAATTGAAAGGAAAAAAACACCACTAAAGAGTAATTAAATGATTAAGTATATAGCTACCTGCGCTTGATACCTGCTGTCACCGGGCTTCCAGAACTCCACACTCTTGGTTTCTTCTTACTTCAAAGGCCTCACCCCTTTTCAGTTGTGTCAGCTTTTTCCTCTCCCCCGCCCCACGTCTTTGTGTTGATATGCCCCAGGATTTGTTCATTCTTTGCATTTCTCCTCTATTTCCTCCTCTCACTCATCTCCCTAATGATGCCAGCTAGCTTTTTGAATTATCACATAACCATTCTCAAATCCTTCTCCTACCCAGATCTCTCTCCCAAACTCCAGGTTCATACACTGTTTCTCAACACACCCCAAACTGAACTTCTCATCTCCCCCATCTCAAATCTACACATCCACAACCTTCCCCAGCTCTATCCCTCCCACTGGTCAGCAAATACCTTAGAGTCACCTTTTATTTTTCTCTTTATATTATTTCCATCAGAAATGCTGGTTAGTCCCTTTCCAAAAACATACCCCAATCTGACCTCTTCTCATCCATGGACTACTGTCACATTGGCCAAGCCACCTTCATCTCTCATTGGATTGCAACAAGAGACAGTGCTTGCCTCTTTACAGCTTAAGGTCTATTCCCAATTTAGCAGCCTCTTCCTGGCCTTTGAGAACAGAAATCATATTATGTCCTACCACTGCTCAAAACTAGCCAATGGCTGCCTATTTCAACCAAGATAAAAGCCAGCGTCCTCAAAATGCCTAGAAGCATTGCATGATCTGCTGCTTGCCTGCCCACTCACCTCTTATCTTTCTGACCAAACTCCAGCCATACTGGCCTCCTTGCTGTTTATCAGATGCAGCAGTACACTTCTGAAAATCTTAGGGTGTTTGCTCTAACTGTTCCTTCTGTACAAGGCTCTTCCCTGGGACAGCCCCTCCCTCAATGCTCCAAGTCTCTGCTCGAATCTCAATTTCCTTGACCACCCCATTTTATACTGCAATCTACCTTCCATTCTTCCACTTCACACTTCCAGTTCCCTCTACCATAGTCTACTTGTTTTTTCCAAAGTTTTTATCATCTTTTAACATGCTTTTCTCATTGACTGTGTTCATTATTTACTACCTATCTCCTACCTTTACATTTTTTCAACTTGCTGATAACAGCAATACTCAAAAATTTATCCCTGGATCATCAACACACTTGTTAGAAATGCAAAATCTGCAGCCATACCCCAGACTTAGTAAATCATGAACTCTGGCGGGAGTACCCAGCAATCTGTTTAACAATCTCTCCAAATCATTCTGTTGAACACTTAAGTTTTGGAATCTCTAGCCTGGAATCATGTCTAGCACAGAATAAGCACTCCATAAATATTGTAGTCAATTTTAAAATCCTTTCCTGATAGTTTCCATTTCCCCACAGAAGAAGACAGCCAGCAAATGTGCTATACTTTATCAGGGTTTACTGGCCCAGTCTGAGTGCCTGACTCAAGCTGAGCATTTCATAGTCTCCCTGCAAAGCAAATGCACCCCCATGCAAATTTTGGTTCTGATACCAAGGTCAATGATACTCCCAGCCAAGTGAATGTGAAAGAAAGTCTAGCACTTACACAAGGGAATCCCAGGGAGAGGTGGGTGGGCATTAGCAGGTCTGGACTAGGTTGGGCAGAACAGATAGAATGGGTGGGTCTTTAGTGAGGCTGGAAGTAGGACTTGCGGAAGACCATACTGATGGGCAGTTTAAATTTCCTGCTGGCATCAGAGGAGAAGGTGAGCTCATAGGCTCCCTTATTAGACTGCCCAGATGGGATGAGGTTAAAAATAAGTCAGTGGGTAAGCATCAGAAAGGAGGTCAGACACTTCATTACATGGATGGGCCAGTTATACTATTTCTTAGGAATTTGGAATCAAGATTATAAGAGCCAGTTAGCTGATCTCTGAGGCTGAAAGTAAAAGAAACACAAAAATTCAAGAACCACCATTTTTTTCTCCAAAGTTGGAGATGAGAGCCAATCTCCAGAAAGACTAAAATAAAGCAGATATAGAGAAAACCAAAGATAAAAGAACTAGAGTAGACTGGACCTCAGAGCCTTCTCACTTCCTAGAAGCATACCCCAGGTAACACTTGTTCCCTTACCTGCAATCAGGGTCTTAGCTGAAACCATAAGTCAAAATGATCTAAACAAAGGTTAGTGTTGCGGCAAAGAGATGGGTAAACACCACATTTCACAGGAAGGAAAGATAACACCTAGCATGTAATCTGGCACAAAATAGACACTGAATAATTCACCAATAAATATATAAGCGAGAGAATGATAATATTCAGTTAGAGAATAAGAGGGAAAGGAAGAACTGAAAGTTCTTAAAGAGAGAATGATAATCTTTTACCCATTATCCTATTTTTTTATTTCAAGATTAAAGTCCTAGTCAAAAGGCAGACCTTTATTAATCAAAGAGTTCTAATGAATTCATCTATGAAATGGGAAAAATGTATGAACTTCATTTCACTTGTTCCTGCCATTACCATGACTGCTGACAAAGCCTTAATGTCACATCATCAAACTCTCACTAATACTGATGAGGAAGACCTGCTAACCAGCACCAACCAAGACAGCAGGGAATAAAAAAATGATACGGAAAGAGGCATAGAGAGTAGAGGAAAAGGAAGGGGCCAAACATAAGGCAGGGAGCAGAAAGAGGGTCACTTAAAAATGGATGGAGAGATGAAGGCTCTAAAAGAACTGGCACACTTAGATGCCCAATGCTTGACGTCCTGGAACCTGGACAGAGTAGTAGACAAAGATGAGCAGGTCCAAGTGTCAGGCTGACCATCTGCTGCCTGAGCAACCTTGGAAAGTAACTTAACCCCCCTGAGACACAGTGGAATCAACAGAAAAAGGATTAAGTTGATCTCAGTTTCCTCAACTATAAAATGAAAGTAATCACATCACTTCACAGAATTATTGCAATGAATGGAATAATGAATTTTAATCTGTATTTTATTTCTAATTAACAAATAATAATTGTATATATTTATAGGGTAGAATGTGATGCTTTAATAAATGTGTACATGGTGGGATGGTTGAATCAGACTAATATCTATTGCTTCAAATATTTATCATTTCTTTGTGGTAAGGACATTAAAATCTGCTCTTTTAGATATTGTGAAGTATACCACATGTTGTTATTAGCTATGGTCACTGTGCTGTGCAAGAAAACAAGGAAATGTAATCCTGTTTGAGAAAAATAAGGAACTTTTTGAAGGGGGAAGTAGGGACCCCATGAAAATAGAAGTGCGAACAGTAGAATGGTAGAAGAGAGTCAAAGAGAGGGAGGAGGGATGGGAAATGGAGGAGCAGCAGAATTGACCAAATTATGCTATGTGTATGTATGAATATATCACAATGAATTCCACTTCTATGTACAGCCATAATGCACAAATTTAAAATAAATTAACGGCAGGAAGACCAATATGGTACAAGAAGTGGATTAGGAGAAGGAGGAATTGAAGTGGAAGAAATTATGTCACATGTATTTATAAGTATGTCAAAATGAACAACACAATTATGCAAAACTATAATGCACTAATAAAAACATTAAAAATTAAGATCACCAGTGGTAGGGGGACTAGCTCCTATACAAGTGTAACTATACACATTCCAACGTCTCTCCTTACCCTATCCACCCTAAATCCTTGGTTTCTGATAACAACCATTCTACTCTCTCCTTCTATGAGCTCAGCATTTTTATACTTACATGTAAGTGAGATCATTTAGTATTTATCCTCCTACAACTTGTTTATGGCTTAGTTCACTTAAAGTCCTCTAGGTCCACCCAGAGTTTGTTCTGGTTTTTAAGGCTGAAAGGTATTCCACTGTGTATTTATCATCAGAGAAATGCATATTGAAACCACAATGAAATATCATATCACACCTCTGGACTATTACCAAAAAAAATGAAATATAGCAAGTGTTGGCAAGAACTGGGAAAAAAAGGGAACCCTTATAATATTGTTGGTAGTCCTGAAAATTTAGTAGTCATTTGGAAAACATTATGGAGTTTCCTTAGAAACTAAAAGTAGAATTATTTCAGCAATTCTAATAATGAATAGATACCCAAAGGAACTGAAATCAGCATGCCAAAAAGACATCCGCCTTCCCATGTTCACTGCAGCATCATTCACAATAGCCAAGGCATGAAATCCACCAAAGTGCCCATCAACAACGAATGGAATAATGAATCTTAAAATGCCTGGCATGCAGCAAGTCTTTAAAAGATGATAGTCCCCATTTCTCTATCTCAAAAAGCCATTGTGACCACTCATTATGTGATTTGTAGTTCAATAATACAGTAGAATATGGCATTTGGTAGTATATCCATTTTACAGACAGGAAAAACAGAATGAAATAATGTGCCTAAAATCATAATCTCTAAAGGCAAGACTAGAACACTTATCACAGATTTCTAACTCTATATATTTTATATCACATCATCTATCCATTCCCTAAAGAAGAAAAATAAAAAGAAATGAGGTCAAAAAGTGAAGGGAAATATTCACACAGTGAATATAATTTAAAAAATGTTCTCAAAAATTTCCAGGCAGAATAAATTACTAGCTTTCTACTTTAATGGAAGACCTGTTAAAGATTAACTTGACTTTATTAATGTTTATAGAATAATGTTGAGTAAAAATACAACCTAAAATCTCAAAAGTCAAATTAATTATACGCATTTGGTAAAATATCTCTGCATTTTACTATAAGATATTTATGATAATGTTTTAAAGAAGAGAACTGTCCTGAAACTAAAAACTAACCACTTTGATGAAAATTAGATTTTACTTACAAAAGAAAAGCATGTTAAGCTAAAATTTAAATACTTAAATTTAAGTTATAGATTAAGGAGGTTTAGTAATAAAGTTTAGCTTTAGCCACTTAACATTATGAGAAAGAATGCCCATAAATTGTCAGGAATGAACTAAAGAACTGAAAATATAGTATCAATAAAGAAACACAGGTCATTACTTCACGACTCTTCTCATTATCCCAGCAGTATAACTTGGACTTAGTTTTATTAACTTTCAATGAGAGTTCTGCCAAATGGAGCCCAAGAGTCAAACCACTCCCTGGAGAAAAATTAGACCTTGATGAAATATTCAATTCCTCACAATAGCTCCATCACTTAAAATTAGGGAATATATTAAATTCCAAAGAAATCAAAATACCAGAAAACCATGAGCCAATATGACATGTTAAACCAATGCTAGACAAATCCTAGCAATTCCCTCAATTAAATTTTCTGTGAAAAATATAATATAAAATGCCAGTGAGATCTATGCTTATCACACTAATCAACTATTAAGAGAAAAATATCACAACAGAATATGATAAAAATTTAGAATAGCTATCAGCTCTATAGCCAACAATAGGTTTAAAATTAGATACTTGGGACCTAAGTCAATAAGTCTCTCAAGTATCCTCTGCACTGGTTACATGTTTTAAGTCAGATTTGTTAGTCAGCTTTTCATTGCTGTGACCAAAATACCTGATGAAAACAACTTAGAAGAGGAAAAGTTCATTTTGGCTCACAGTATAAGAGGTTCAGTGCATGGGCTGCTGACTCCATTGCTCTAGGCCTGAGGTGAGACTGAACAACATGGTAGAAGGGTGTCACAGAAAGCTGCTCAGATCATGACAGCCAGCAAGCAGAGACAGGAGAACCGAGGACAAGATATATTGCCGAAGGTCATACCCCGAGTGACCTACTTCCTCTCCCACCTGCATACGGTTACCCAATAGCCCACTCAAATTATTAAACCATCACATGGATCAATTCACTGATGAGCTTATAGCTTTTATGATTTGATCATTTCACCTCTGAACATTCCTGCATTCCCTATCAAATGAGCTTTTTCGGGGACACCTCATATCCAAACCATAAGATCAGACAATGGTTATTTAAGGAAAAACAGTAATTCATGAACATATTCATAACTAAAAAGAATAATGCTATTTTTTCAGTGTTTACTGTGGGATAAGTGCTATGGGTAAACATATGGTATGCATACTTCCATTTAATATTGACAATACCTCTGGAAGGTACTACTATTTTATTCCCACTTCACAGATGAAAATTACTTGCTCAGTACCATATGATGACTATTGTGAAGAGCTGGAATTTGAACTCTGGTCTGTTGCCTCTACTGATTTAGAAAATTCCATTCTATGAATTTATCATAAGAAAGTAATCATGAATGCAAGTAAAGATTGATATTCAATGATATGTATCAAAACTTTTTAATAATAGTAAAATACCTAATTACTAAATAAATTATGATATATCTGTAAGATTCATTACCATGGAGTCACTAAAAAATATTTTGGGAGCTAGAGCAGTGGTTTAGTAGTAGAGTGCTTTCCTTGCATGCTCAAGCATCCAGGTTTGAAACCCAGCCACGCATACACAGCTAAGTGCCAGAAAAACTAAAGCCAGATGAAAACATAAATAAAATTGATTTGCTTTACCTCTCACTCTCTCTCTCTCTTAAAAAACAAACATTTTGGAAGAATTAATTCTCTAATGGGATGAAAATATCAGGTTGTAAAACAACATGTATACCATTATTTAAATTACATATTATATAAATTCATACGTGTCTATATGCACATATACATATGGATGATAGATAGGCAGATAGGTAAACAGACACACAAAAATGAAAGGATGTCTCCGGATCAGGGTTTCTCAACCTGGCACTATTGACATTTTACGCTGAATATTCTTTGCTATGGAAGTCTGTCTCCTGCATAGTAGGTTGCTGAGCATCCCCGACCTCTTCTCACTAGATACCAGCAGCATCCCACTGGGTTGTGACAACCCAAAATGTCTCCAGACATGGACAAAACTGCCCCAGGGTAAGAGCTGCTACACCCGAAAACAGGTACTATTTACTTTTCTTTATATGCATCTCAGTATTTTCCAACATTTCTAAAATTATTATGTATTACATCTAAAATCTGGGGGGGGGGGGTGCTAACCTCATTGGAGAAGGAATGATTCATATTTAAGAGACTAAACTGCAATCTGCTGTGATTTTTTTCCATCAGAAATTACTTAGTAAGTGCCTAAAAGAGAAACCATAGAGGAAAAAAAATTAGCAGAAATCTTTTCTACCTGTGTCAGGTACATCCGAGCAGTAACAGCAGAAAGAGGTGGATAAACCAGAATTGGTTTAGTTGTCTCCCCAATTGCATCACCAACAAGCTTCCCATTAGAAGAATAAGCAGCAACAGCAAATACATATTTTTCATTAGTTTCTAAACCTTTCACTTCAAAAATGCTTTTCCCATCAGCTGGAATCTATTAACAAAAACATATTTAAAGTTATACATGGAAATTAAAATTGTGACTTTTAAAATATAATTAAGTCAAACTTATACATTAAAAAAACAAAAATCTTTTTTCACTGTTAGATTTTTAGTTATGATCCAAGTTGATATTAGAGTAGATTCATTTAAATAATTACTTCATATGTGGGGGAAAGAAATTGTCATTAACGAGGCTTTGGGAAGATTTCCTGCCAGGTAATACAACATACCGCTTCTCCTGAATTGGGGAGATGATTGTTGTTTAGCCTGACTTTCCCATAACTTCCTTCTGCTTTACAACCCAAAATGCAGTACCAGGCCACCTGCCAAGGAAAGATGAGCCCATCATTTATAGTCTCTTTAAAATACCTTTAACTTCTTTTATCTCAATGTAAGCAAAAACAATACTTTTATAAATACAAATATAACTTCAAGTTTTAAAATATGAAACAGATTAATAAATATACTTGGGTTTAATCTTATGAAAGTAAAGACAAATTTAGGACAAGCTTATCTGGGACAATAAAGACTGAAATACTATCTTTATTAATTATTTTAACAACCATGAATTGAGAAGTTCCTATGTGTTAAGAATCATTAGGGAACTGACACAAACTTTCTAATATTCATAGCATCCCTATGAAACGGAATGACTATTGTCATGGAAATGGAGCTGCAGAGATGTTAATTTTGCCCCACAGCAGATATGGCAGAAGGTGACTCCAAAGATAACTTTATCTTGATGGACTCAAGTTATATGACCCAATAGAAAAAATATCACCATTAAAATGATTTGCATATTGTGTGTAGTAATATATGACCAAAAAAAAGCAAGTGAAAAAAGCAGCAAGTTACCAAATTATGGCATTTATGATAAAATGTAAAAATACATAAAAATATCTGGAAGAAAATGCTCCTAAATAAGAATAGTGATTGGGTTTGCATGGCAAAAATGGTAATATGATGAGTGCTTTTCTCCTCCAGTTTATAGTCTTCTGAATCCTGACATTACTTTGATAACTTTTAAATAAAGACATAAACCAAACATGAAATAGAAATCCTACTGAAACAACAAAACTTAAAACTTGACTAAGTTAGGCAAAGGCCCTTGTGCCACAATGTGGAGATAATGGAAGTACATTATTGGAGTGAACTATGTTCTCACTGTAGAGAAAAAGGGAAGAGACATCTGAGGGAGTGATATTATGAACAAGCCATCCTGTTGCGGGTCATGGGGTCACTGCTGTAGTAGTAACTCCAACACTACTGGGGAAGCCGGAAAGAAGGGAAAACATAATTATCTCTAAAAAGCAAATGCCTTTTATACCTTATGTCTGCTTCTCCTTCCTCCAAGTCAAAAGAAAAATCCTAATGAGGGGGTCTAATCTACACAGTGGGTCTGAACTCTATCCAAATTACTTTAAAAAAAAAAAAAGTTTGTACAAATCAACCATTTTTTAAGTTGCAGATATCCAAGTCTACCTAGCTTCAATGTGTAAGGAAAGAGACAAAAATGAAGGAACTAAAGAGAGAGGAGAGCAGCGGCTCAACAGTAACACAGGTTTATTTGGGAGAAATCTGCAGAGGGGGCCCAGTGGAGTCTGGGACCCCCTTGCTGCTTACAGAGTGGGGTAGATATACAGGGAAAGAGGGTGGGCAGAGGGCCAAGGCAGGAGTTTTCTGATTAAACTGGGTTTTTCAGTAGGTGAGAATTAAGCTGAGTTTCTCAGTAGGGTGGGGATCCTCTGACATGGGCCCCAGGCAGTAGGTTTCAATGAGGGCCTGAGTCTGTAGATTTCGAAACAGTGAGTAGTGGGTTTGCTGCTTGGCTGAGCGGCTTCTGGTAATTTTCCATGTCCATCACAATGAATTAGAATTTCTGGTATGATTGTCTGTTTTAAAGGAAATTTCTCAAGTGATTATGATATATACAACTAATTTAAGAGCACTATTCAAAGGCAGGAGAATTGTAAGGACAGAGTACACTGAAGGAACTTGGAAGATGGAAGTCAGGGGAAAGAAATCCGATGAATCTCACCGGAAACTTGAAATAGACTTCCCCTGATTTCCCATGCAGAAAGACCACCATTTTTAATAGGGTTTTTAAAAAGGCAGAAAGACTGTGTTATATGACATAGACTATTATTGTTCTAAGTTATGCCATATAAAATAGAATTTGGAGGGTAAAACTCTCTCTAAAAGCATTTTTACAAGCAGATTTTATGTTTTTATTTTGTTCCACTGATGGAAATGTCTTAGTTTGTGGAACTCTAAGAAGCAGTGTGTGATTAAAATCTGCATAAGAATAGAGACATCTTGAACAAATCACTAACTTTGGAAGTAAGATTTCATAAGCAGCATTAGCATTTTCAACTATAAAAACAGATTTTATTGAAACAAATGCCTTAACAAGAGGTTCTGACAAGACAAAAGATGGCTGAATCCTCAAATCAGAAAATTTATCCAGGCCCATAGCACCACCTAGTGCTGATGGGCTGTCAACAGTAGGTGATCTTCCCAGGAACATCTCTCCTGACCTGTCCTTTACAGCAACTTCATGTAATGTGCCAACTGGCAAGCATGAGAACTGCAGGCCAAATACGTAAGACCTGTACGTTCTTACTTCTAAGCATTATAAAACAAACTAGCCACTAGATTGAAATACACAACCAATAAGATTTGGCTAAATAAACCAAGATATTTGAAAGAAAAAACTCAGTAAACCATCCATCTTCATTCTGCACTCATTTTCCCAAATCAATGAAGTCCTACTTAAAGAGATCACCAAGAATACCCAAGTCAACCTTTAAAACTGGTAGCAATAAAAATAATGCATTTATTACAGCACAGTTAGATATAAGATGAATTTTACTTTTAGTGCAACAATCAAAAAACACTATGAAAATGGTATTATTTCCCATTCATGTTCATTTCTCATTAACCTGAAGTTCCTCAAATGAAACAGCACTTCACCCATGTTGAACTTTACATTTTAATTACTTCACATGGAACTCTATAGATTATAAACACATATCATCAACAGGTGCTCCTGGAACAGAATGTGTGAAGGATACCACAAACTAATGTAATCATAGTCAACAACTCCACTGGTTTTTTTCTACATTTTTATTGATGAATTATAGTTATACATATTCATATTCATATTTATTGTGTACTAATTGTTTTGATAAACTTTACTACTTGTTTAACAAAAGTTGATCATGCCAAGAATATTATACATTACCTCATTATTTTCACAGAAAACACTTTAAAAATGAAAAAAATCTTCAGAAAATGTATTCTACCTCCCTACAGTCACCCTAATAAAGAAAGGAGCAGAATTTTAAACCTAAACGTACTTGACTTTAAAGTTTTTGCATGCAAAACATGCTAACAAAAATCAAAGATAAAGCTTTATTTTATATACATCATTAAAGAACGTGTTGTTGATCATCCAAAAGAAGAAAACATAATATCTAATATATAAATTAGGAGGAACCAAATTCTTGCTTGAAAACTAAATTTCAAGTTTTAGTCATATTTTAGGCCAAGTTCTAAGGCATCATGGATGGGAAAAGAACTCATCCTAAAAAAATACATTAATATTTACAATTTATGACATGGTTGGAATTGTCATTTGTTTGCATTACACAAATCTACATTTACTTGGAAGAACTTTGAGCAGATTCACCATCTCAAAATTTCCATTACCACTGCCGGCTCTGAAAATAACTTCTACCCTCTTCAAGTGTCTTATTTCACTTCAAGAAAGGACATCATCTTGAGCACATGAGGATGTCAGCATACAACTGTGTCACAGTGACAAAGTTACCTGGAGGAAACTGCTTCTTTATTGTTTCTCCTTACAATATATTTGAGGGACAGCAAAGCTATATAAAACATATATGCCTTAGAAGCACATATATTTCAATCACTGGATGGGTCTGCAGAATTTAAAAATGGCTACTAAATAAGGCTAAGCATCATCACCAATGGCATAAATGGAATAAAGGTGAAAAGTCATAAAGAAACTACAGATAAGACGTTCTAATACAGAATTCAGTGCATATAAATAAGATTAATCAGTTCCTAAAAGCAATAGAAGAACAAATCATTACAGTCATAACAGTATTTATATTGCTTTGCGTGAGGCAGCGATCATAATGAGCACCATACCTTAACATCGGAAACAAATGGAGTAGGTTTGAGGGTCACAGAACAATGGGTTCGGGATAGCAACAGGGGTGGAGGAGGGACTCTGTTCTTCTTTTTTTTTGAGCTCTCCAAATATTTCTGAAATGAATACAGGGCATTTTGTTCTGCTTCGACTTTCTCAATTAAAGAGTATGCTTCCTATAACAAAGCGTGGAAAGAGAAAAACACATTTCAAAAGCTGGAACCTCCTTTATGTTTGCAGAAGACTAGGTATGCAAGACAACATTGTCTTTCTATATGCAACTGCTTGATATATACAGATACAGATAAGATGTTTAACGATTCTGTAGAATTAGAAAATGGCGGCTGAACAAGACTAAGCAAGATCATCAACAGCATACTTAGATTTCTAAATGTATTGTCATACGTTCACATGAGCCACTTTATTTTTAAATTAAAATCTAAATATCACCATATTTCACTATGACGAAGTTCATATTTTAAGAAGTTCATAACACAATCATGCATTTATATAGATTAATGCAGCTTGAGGTGTGACTCTCAAGTAACAAAATGATTGTAATATAAAGTTTGTGACATTAACATTAGAGTTTCTTAGTACCAAAAATGAAATTAAGTAGACAAAACATTTATTCTGAAATCACTTTTTTCAAAGGTTATACAGAAAGATAACATAAAACAAAAGAGAGGGTCTAGAGTGGTGGCTCAGCGGTTACGGCGCTTGCCTAGCATGCACGAGGACACGAGTTCAAACCCCAGCACCATGTACACAATGAAGTGTCTGGAGGAATGAAAGTCACATGAAAAACTAAAATTGCTTCTCTCTCTCTCTCACTGTCCCCTCTTTCTTTAAAAAAAAAAAAAAAAGGAGAGCGAGCATAAAAATCAGATCTAAATAAAAGTAAGGCTAAATATATTCAGCAGTGATATTTAAATTTCTTAATAATTCTTAGTACATCAGAACTGCTCAACTAATAGTTAAAATAATGTGCAATCAATATATTTTAGACTTAAAAGTACTGGGTAAACTAATTCTACTAGTTTTTTCTAGTCTTTTTCTTTTCAAAGATATTGAACATTTAAATATCATTACTAATTTTTTATAAACTAGGGAAGTTCTTTCTTTATTCTCAGTGCTGACAGTGAAGCACTAAAAGAATTATCAATAACTAGAAGATGACAGAGGCCACTGTTCCATTTTATTCTAGAAGTTCTACTCAACTTAAACACACAAAAAAAAGAGATACTGGAAATGAGATGGCAATATGTCTATCAAATCACAAGTACATTTCACTCTGATACAAAACCTCTGCTGTTTCCCCTACAGGAGACACGTGGAGCTTAAAATTTCCATTTGGAAATCTGGACCTCAAACTCAAACTCAAGAGAGGATGAGACTAGAGATATGGTTTGGGTGTGCTTCAAAGCTGAACCGAAGGAAAAACAAAGGATATTATTGTATTTTGAGCATTCTGTTAATAGAGCTTTGTTTGAATCACAGACAGTTAGATCAGGATATTTCAGGTTACATAAGAACAGGTAAAATCAGCCCAAGGAAAAATCATGCAACAGTAGGGAAGGAGACTAAAACCTTGAAAATCTGGAAACATGTCCTTCCTTTGAATTAGATTTGGAGTCTGTAAAATAAACCAGCAGGGCTGGCCCACAGGCCCACATATTAGCACAGATCGCCTTTGACCCTGTCTCTATTGACTAGACACACCTGACCTGAGCTACCCACATGCAATCCCAAAATTTGGTTAGGTAGCTCCTGCTCCAGCAAACCAGCTAAACATGAGCATTTTCCAACTTGACTCTAGCATCTTCTCTCTATATGCCTTTGAGCCCAAGTGAGACCAAAACCTGCCTGCTCTCTGTCATGGGCTGTCACAGAGACATTTCTCAGAATGGCTATTGATCAGTATCATCTCTGGAATTTATTCAAAATTTTAAGATGGTCTGTTCCCAACCCAAAATTAAAATCTCTAGGGGTAGGACTTGAACATCTGTCTTATTAACAAATGTCAAGGATACTTCTAAAGGATGGCAATGACTGATTTAAATGAATAAATATACTCTTTTCTCCATCCCTAGTCTTTTCAACCCCGGTTCTTCCTGCCCCTCAATGGCTCCTCTAGTACTAGCTAGATAAAGTGCAAACCCTTCCAGAGGCCTTTCGTTCTGATCACAGCCATATTTATTTTCTAGCCTTATCTCCTTTTCTACTCCTTCCCTCTCTCATACTTACCTCTTTATCCAACCTGACCTCTGAAGCCACAAAAGAAAAAACTTAACTCATGCCCAGAGAACACTATGCTTTCTCATGCCTCTGAACTGTGGTCCATGAAATTCCCTCTTCCTGGAGGATTATACAACTTCTCTGCTTCAAGATCCACTCAAGTGTCATCTGACACCTCTAAGACAGGACTATGTACTTAGATTCCAAGCTCTTCACTCTCTTTATTTCAACAGATATTTACATATGTTGCCTGTGCCCCTGCCTACAGCCTCTAAATGATGAGTGCCTTAGTGGAAGAGGCAGTGTTTCATCTATCTCCTTGGGTCCAAGCAATGTGCTATGAATGGTAATACATACTACATTATGATGAAAGAGGATGGACTTTTCTATATGGCATTAAAGTAGCATGTTTAAAATGCCCTGATTGAGTCTTGACCAATTTTAACTTTAGATACCCAACTCAGATTCCATGGTCCAATTTGAAGTAGATTAGCAAAAGTATTAAATTTTTAATGAAAGGTCATAAAATAAAAGTTGAAAACAAAGTCCATGGTTTTGATAAGTCAGATAAATTTTATAATAGAACTCAAGGTCAGCCTTAATGCCAGTTAAAAATTATAATTTTAATTGAGCAAAAGCATTGACCTCTTAATAAGATCTCATTGATTAAAAAGTGATTGGAGATTTCTTAAGGGGATTCTTCAACTAAAAACAAGTAAATAGCATGGGGTCGGGAGGTATGAAGAAGCAAAAAAATCCCATGAAACCAGGTATACTCAATTTTGAGAGAGTCATCAATAAGGACATGAATGTTGTCTGCAACAACTATGCTAGAATGCCAATGTATTACAAAGACAAAATCTAAACAACCAGTCCCTGATCAGAGATCAATGAGAAGTAGATTTCCATGACCTATCACACGATGGGGGAAAAAACTATAATGTCACTTCCTCCCCTTGTCTAGCACAGAACTGGGAAATTACAGGGGCTCACAAACCTTGAAAGAAAAAAATAACCCCTTCGCTATCACAGGGAAAGGTTTATCCAAGGAACTTCAGCGGAAAGGGACTTCTACACCAACTCACAAGGGGAATAAGTTCTGAGTGTTACTGCAGTTGTTGTGTGCGGCAATGTGCTGTGAAACAAGTCAAGTCCAAAGCATCTTTATCCGGATGCAAATTTCTCTGCCTACAGCTTCTATTAAAGAAAATGAGACTGCCTCTCTTCGCAAGCTACGCAGTAATGATGAAGACAGGTCGACGTTAACTACATTTGACACAAGCTTGACACCCAGAGTGCAACAAAACACTAATGGAAAGATGCAATGCAATCCTGAGGGCATGATTAAGACGTATGTAAACAGCTATCACAGGACTAGAATGATAAAGTGCCCCATTACTACTTATCTAGCAGACCTCCCTGAGGATTAGGCTGGGTTCTCAGCGTGATGATGTACATGGCAGAAGAAAAAGGAAGTCAGATCCAAGTACTCTGGGAAGGAATATTGCTGAGATTAAAACATACGATTTAGCTGGACATGGTAGCATACACCTATAATTCCAATGGCTCAGGAAGCTGAGGCAGGAGGATTGCAAGTTCAGAGTCATTCTCATCAACTTTGCAAGACCCTGAGCAATTTAGTGAGACCCTATCTCAGAATAAAAAAATGAAAAGAGCTGAGGATATTTCTCAGTGCTGAAGCACTCCTACATTCAACCCCCTGGTACCAAAATACATATATATTCAATTTATAAGATAAACTTAAAAGAAATCATAAAAAGAAATGCGGAGTTTTATAAAGAGAAATATATCTAAAACAACAAGAGTTCAAAAATTATGTTCCAGAGTGCTTAAAGTGAAAGTAGTAATAATAATGGCTAACATTTATTAACTTCAGACTCTGTGCCAAAAGCTAAGCATTTTAAATGCATCAATTCATGTTTTCTTCCCAAAAAAACCCATTTTACAGATAAAGAAATTAAGCTAATTTGACATAGGTCATATGACTAATCAGCAGCTGAAGCAGAACTCTAATACAATATTTTTATACTCCTAATCCCTGTGCAATCTCATCTCAGCCCAAAGCAAAGTTAAAAGAAACATGAAAAGACAATCTAGATGAAGTTTTCCATGCAGTATCTTCAAAACACTTGAAAGGAAAAAAAAACCCTTATATTTAAATATGCTAAAACCCTCTGTCTAGTTTGAAACCTGAGGATCAACACATGACTTCATAGGATGGGAGGGGTCAGAATAAGAAAGGCTAGACTCTTTTATAAGGAAGACTTCAGCATGGAACAATTAAAAGCTGAGAAGATCTCTGAAAGAAAATAGTTCATACATATTCTCCTTCTTCCCCTTTAAAAAAATAGAACTGATTTGACTAAAATGCTACAAAGCAAGAAAAATAATTAAATCCAATTGCTGCTAGCATAGTTATTAGGGTGATATTTAGGGGACAACAACATGTAAATTTGGAAAATAGTAAGTCCAGGAGTTTTTAGAACTTCTAGTAGCTCTGGGTTACATCATTAGCTCAGATTCCAGAAATGGGACTATACAATTATATTTTCTATCAGTTACAAAAAATAATCTGCTAAATCATGATGCTCCTTGGCTCAGAGTTGAGAGACTATTACTGAAATGTGGAATTGTCAAAGTCATCTCAACTGCAGATTCATTTAGGTTCCAACAAATAGCATTGGGAGAAAACTAGACGCAACAATTAGGGGGTTTTGTAAAACAATCAGCGAACCAGGTCTGGATCAAAGCAGCCTTGCGGGTAGAGGGCCTACAGGACTTCGTCATCCTACGATCGAGGCACAGACGTTGGAAGGACGGACTTGACAAACTTTTGTTCCCTAAATAAGACAAAGAAACTTCTTCTTGCAATCATTTGCAACAGGGGGGTGGGCAGACTGGAGTTTTAGTCTCTTTATCCCTGTACTGAAGATCTGGACTCCGAGGAGGGGGCAATCAACCAGCCTCACCAGTATCACCGGCAGCTCTTAAGGACAAGGGCTCCTGCTTACAGAAATTCTTCCAAAGGCACTATTTGGAAGTGAAAATGGCTGCTGTACAGAAAACAACCATATCGCATGCTGCCCGAAAACCCTTAGCACTCAGATGGAAAGACATATCTGTCTCATTCCAGTGAGAAATTTCTTCTGCAAAGAGGCTGAAAGTCCAACTGGTGGGCTCTGGGGTGGACATAAGCCACAGGATGGCCATTTTATTTGGTCAGAAGTAGAAGCCCAAGGACATCCAGTTCTGGTGCAGTCCTGTTAAGTAAACACAGTGTAAGGTGTAAAAAGACAAAATGGACTTCCAGAGATCAAATACCTAAAACATGAAAATAGGAAAAATAAATCCCCAAATCAAGGGGAAAAAAAGCCAGTCATCTCATTTGGAAAGTTAACAAGTTATTACCAAAGGTTTGTCCCTCATTCATGGTAACAAGTTGGTCCTCTTTTAATTGATTTGAAATTTAAAAAATACCTAATGAGATTATCTGGACCCACAAGGACAGGAAACTTTTGAAATACTAAGACAAGGTATGAATTATTTAAGAGTTCTGAAGAACCCAAGCTTTTCATACCTTTTTATGGTATCAGGTGACACATCAATTACTGATTTGGGGACAATTTTATTACAAGATCATGGTAATGCAAAACATTCTGTAATATACCCCAGCAGAAAATGATTGCCAAGGGAAAGAAGTTTATTTGTCTTCTTTAAAGAAAGAAAGTTTGGTAATTATTTGAGCCATAGCATCATTGTTTAGGAGAGTACCCTGAGGACTGATCATTAAGCCTTAACACTTGGATAGAAACTGCCACTGAGGAGCAGAGGTGGCTACAGACGATTACAGGACTTCAAAATAAATATCCAGCATGTTCCCACTCGGTGAAAATCCTTGCAGAGGAACTCTCATAAAAGCAGAATCTCTAAATGCATCTCATGAGTCTAGCCTAATAGAATAGAATACTCATAATTTTTCTTAAGTTAAAATAGTTTCATTTAAGAATCAGAAGAAAGAGATATGCACTGGAAACTTGACATTTCCCATCTCTCCAAGATGCCCCCAGACTCAGTGGAAGGAAGGCAAACATAACAGGGGAGGGGGCATATTAGGGCACTATGAAAACGAGACTGAGTCATAATAAAACGAAGGGGGAAATTCCAGAGATTTCACCTCTTCAGGATCCAAGGGCCCACAGGATTGGTCCTAAGAGAATTTCTAAAGAAAGATAAGGCTTATTTTCCATAGAAATAGGACCGAAATGCCAAAGTTTTCCAAGCATATGGCCACAGAAGTACTGGCTAGAAAAATGGTAACAATGTGCCCCAGATGTCTTCAAATATCAGAGTCCTCTTGATCTTGTCATTTCAGACTACCCAACCTGCCATCAAACTCCCTATTTCAAATGCTGGAAATTCAAATTTAATGAAGCTCTTCCCTAATACCGCCAGGACAGATTTCCCTGCCTTGAACAACGGTAGCATCTGTCCCTCCAAAATCCTTACCCTGATGTAAAACACTTCTAATGCATCATCTCTACTTTCTCTCTGGTCCCATGTATTTCCATCTTCTCTCCCACCCACTCCTACCATTACACTAAGCCAGTTACACTGAATGACCTGCAGAATGACAAGCACTCTATGCCCTTGGCACCTTGAGACCTTTGGACATATTTTTCTGTCTGCCTGAAAAATCCTTTCTACCTTTGCCCTCCTTCTTCTCTGGATTCTTGGTATTCTTTTAGCCCTCAACTTTAGTCTAATACTGTATGATTCGCATATTCACCTTCAGATCATCTGTCTTTCAGGATTCAACTTCACATGAGCTTTCCTGAAGGCTTCCTTCAATATCCTCCACTTCTGAACTCCCCAAGCGATCTTGCAATCAAAGCACCTACAAAACTGACCCACAATTACCTATTTACTTGTCTATGTTTCCACAGGCTGGATTTATCTACAGGCGAATTTCAGGGACCACGAAGGCGAGACCTCAAAGAGAAGGCAATCCATCAATATTTGTTGAATAAGTAAAGGTCTTTGTTTTTATCTCTGCACTCAGTATAATACCAGACACATAGTGAACTTTCAAAAATATTGACTGAATGAGCCGCAGGCGTTCAAAATTTTTTGTTGGGTGGATAAACTGATAACCAGAAAGTGTTACATATCAGAAATCTTAAATTCCAACATTCTGCTTGTGAACCTCAAACACTTATCCTTCCCAGTTTCTCATGCCTTCATTTTTCTTGCCCCTGATTTGTTCTCAGAGATGTCCAGTCTTTTGATATTTCCATGGTTACCTCGACAGTGTTACTCACTTCCCTATTCAATCTGCACTCATTTTTTTATTGCCATGAATATTTAACCCCTACCTTCATTTTTTTAAAAATCCTGCAGAAGTGCTATCACAAATATTCTGCTGTCACTTCTACTAAAAAATACCGCATTCCGATAACATCATATCACTGTGAAGATGGGGCTCATGCTCTCCAACCTTAGTTAGAACTTCCGGATGCTGGCCAGTGCTTTTACCTGGAGGGGGCTCATCTATTCTTCCCCGCTCTCTAATCATCTTCACCCTTCCCATTCCAACTACACTTCCCCAACATTTCTGGTAGATGCCTTTGCCTCCTACTTTATCAAATTATCGAGGTAAGAAGGCCTCAACTCAACTCCCTGCCTCATACCCACAAACTGTTTCTGTCAGTTGCCCCTTCCCTGCTGTGTCAAAGCTGAGGGGTCTGCCCTGCAGCCCACCCTCCACTGACGATGGTTCCCTTTGTCTGTGCTTCCCGCTTCTGCAGGACTTCACTCCACACATTAACCTCTCTTATCTATTTAATTTCTCTGTTTTGGCTCATCACCATTAGTATACTAATATACTAAATTTTCTCTCTTAAACCCCTTAATTCTGCATTCCCATCTGAGCTTTGACTAACTTATTTCCTTCCCTTATCAGCAAGTAACTTGTGGCATTACTCTCTGTCTTCTTGTGACATTTATTCAGCCAATGCTACAGTTTGGATTTTAAACACCCCCCAAAAGTCCCTGTGTTAAAGGTTTGGTCCCCAGCCTATGGTGCTAATGGAAGGTGGATGGGGCTTAGTAAGAGGAAGTTAGGTCACTGCCCTTGAAGGGGATATTGGGACCCCAACCCCTCCTCTCTCTTGCTTCCCAGACATTACAAGGTGAACAGGTACTTTTGCCATACACTTCCGCCACATTGTACTGTCTTACCACAGCCCAAATGCAACAGGGCCACACATGAACTGAAACCTCTGACACCATGCACCAAAATAAACTTTTCATCCTGTTAAGTTATTTATCTCAGGCTTTCTGTCACAGCAATGGAAAAGCTAACAAAGACAGTGCAAACATTTTACAGGTCATACACAGAAGCAAAAGTAAAGAAAGTCACATAATTTGAAATGTGATTGTCATCAGGAAATTTAATTAATATCACATATAATGAATCTGTAAGACGACAAAACAACTTCCAGTCAGAATGCAACCAAAGTAAATGTATCAACAAGGGCCAGATATATAGCTCAGTGGTAAAGCACATGTTTAGCATGCACAAGGCCCTGGGTTCAATCCCCACAAAGAAGGTATCAATAAGGAATGAGGGGACTGGAACATAAATAACCACTATTCATCTGAGAAAAAAAGGTGCTTTAGCCAAAGGACACAATGCATTTTAATTCCAAAGTAAGAGACGCAGTAGGCTGGCACAAAGTCATTCCAAAACTGCAACTCCTCTCACTGTGACTCCTTCTGATTTTATTTGGCTTCTCAAGTAAGTTGTTCCTATAGAGAAAATATCTTATTTCAAGAAAGTTCAGGACTAGAGGTATATATAGTGCCACCACTGACTGCACAACATTTACTTAGTTCATAATGGAATGTAAGAGCAGCAAATTATTTTTTATAAAGAAAAATGAATCATTCATTTGAACATAAATCATATATCAGGACTTAAAAAAGAAATGAAATAGTGTTACCATCAAAAAGTTATGTGACGCTGTAGAGGTTTCATCCTTCTCAAATAATGCAAGAGTTTTCTGCATTAAGTAAATAGCTTTGGATAGTTTGTTCTTCTTTATTTTATTCATTACACTTAATTCTGCAAAAACAAATATTTTACCAGAAGGGAAAAATAAAAGCTATTATTCAAATTCTTTTAGAAATACAGGTTGTCCCAATCTTAATTACCTGTAAAACAATCAACGTTTCTGGATTGTTTCAACTTTTCCAAACCTTTGGTAGAAATGTTTTTGCTAACAGCTGGAGTCTGCAAAACTGAAGAAGATTTCCATGACAACTGAGTTTGTGTCCAAGACAGGAACTATTTGTGAATATTAAAGAACAAGTATCTATTTGCAAAATTATCGCTTCCTTTATTATGCCATCTTTTGTTTATTAATAGATAAAAATTTAAATAACTTTACTGTAATGTAGTTTTATTGTCAAATCATCTTTTATTTGCCACAGTATATCACCGGTCATAAAATTTCCAAATTGTTAAAGTATTTGATTTACTATTTCATCTTAAGTAAAATCATTGGGAAGGTGAACTTTTGTCCATTTTACCTTTTCATAAAGTGTGGATGGCAAGTCCTGATACCAATAAGTTGTCAAAGCTGCCCTCAGTCCTTTCTAGAGAAATTGTTTCATCATGGTCCCTGCAAGAGCTCTGAGTGCCCCATGAAGACCAGAACCTGCTCAACTGAAACACAGACGGTTGCCAGTGTATTGATCCTGGTTCAGAAAAGCAAGGAACCCAGATGCAGGAGCAAAAGATGAAGCCATGCTGTCCCAGGGAGATGGAACTATGGGACAGATTCTTCATTTTCATGTCCAGTCCTCAAGAGATCTGACAACTTTGCTTCTGTCCTTGGAAGGTATGTGACAGTGCCTATAGTGACCTTGCAATAACTGCCTTTTACAGAATTTTAATTATTTGTGCTAATGCACACAAGTGGCCACAGGATGGTGACTGACTGATGAAAAGAAGACAAAAGATAGCACAAAAGGACATAAGGTTTCTCTAATGGAAAGCAATAAGGAAACGTACCTGCACAGAGATAGCAAAGCAGAGCAGAAAATAACACACTATTCTCTCAGTACCTAGGGTATGGTAAATGCTAATTAAGCTCTCCTGATTATGACCATTGGAGATAAGAAGGATGGGATTTCAAGAAAACTGAATGCTAGGCGCAGCTGAGTCATATTTAGTACCATGGTCATCAACAGACAGCCACTGTGAAGTGCTTGGGTAAGAATGGCACACACAGTATTTAGGGAACATTGATCTGGCATTAGCATACTTCGATGAAGAAAGGCAAGAGGAACAAAGTGATAATCTGTGGTAGGGTGGTAGTTCAATAAACCAGAGGAATAATCAAGAAGAGCCAGAGATATTGCAAATGAATAAATTTCATTTAAAATTGAACTCAAGTCTACCATCAACATCTTTAAGTGGTCTCTGACTTTTAAAGAAATCATTTGGGGGAGCTGGAGCGGTGGCTCTGCAGTTACAGCCATTGCCTGGCATGTGAGAGTATGCGAGTTCAAACCCCAGCACCACGTACCCAACAAAGTCTCGGAGCACTGGAAGCCACATAAAAAACTAAATAAAAATTGTTTCTAAAAAAAAAAAAAACCATTTGGCTTCAAAGACTTATGGATGAGAAAGAATGAAATATTTAGCCATAACTCTATAAGTAAATATTGCCCTATTTATGCACTAATGAAGATAATATTAGCTGCTAAATGAGAACAATGGCCCAATTTCTTAAAGGACACCAGACACATGACTTTTTAATTTTTTTTTTTTTAAAGAGGGGACAGTGAAAGAGAGAAAGAAAGAGAGAAGCATTTTTTATATTAGTTTTTTATGTGACTTATTCCTCTGACACTTTGTTGTGTACATGGTGTTGGGATTCGAACTCACATACTCGCGCATGCAAGGCAAGCACCATAACTGCTGAGCCACCGCTCCAGCCCTGATTTTTCACATTTTTAAGCATATTTCTGAATTCGGTAGAAACTAAATAAATGTTTGCTTAACCAAACTAACAAAGTGCTAATAATTTCCTATAACTCAAGCGAGTATAATTACACTTTTATTAACAAATTAACTGGTTCGATATACAAAGGGTAAAGCAATAATGGAAAACACCAATATTAATCAGAAATAGGAAAAAAATAATCAAATTTATCTGGAAAACAGTCAACAAGAACACAATTACACATTAAAATGATTCTGTACTTGAACTTGACTTAAAATTGGTTCAGTATAGTTCTTTGCTTTGTTGATTACTACCTTGCAATTGGTCGAGAAGTGCAACAGCTATTCGGTGCTGAGCTTGAATTAGTTCGAGGTGCAAATCCATTAGGAAAGTATTTGCTGTGATTGGTCTGTAAGGGTTTCCATCTACCTCAGGGGGACACTTTGGTCCAGTAAAGTTGAAGTAGAAATAAAAAGAAATACAGTTATCAAAACACTAAAAACAGCCATATCTTGTTACCTCTCAAGTTATCACTGTCCTAGTAGCCATCAAATTCTATTCACGTCTTAACCCTCTGCAGTTGGCTCACATGCCAATAAATATGCTCCTAGAATTCATCAGTGTCCTCTTCATTTACAAATCCAAACACTATTTACTCTCCTTGATTTCTTCTGGGAAAAGAAGAAAATATTTCTGTCCCATGAGAGGAAAGCTACCACATGTTTATTTACCTTCCTGTCAGGCCAGCCCTCTTCCAAGTTAAATAAAACTTCAACCAAATATAAGATTTTTCCATTCCTACCTTGACATAGCAGTGGTCAATTACTGGTGATCCACTTCGAAAAGTAGTTAAAACACAATTAAAATTCATCATACCAATTACTTTGTCAAGAAGTTCATAAGCAAAAAACAACTGCTCCATGGGACTTTTCTAAAATAATTTTATAAACACAAAAGAAAAAGAAAACTTAAGTAAAAATCACATGCATAATTTCTAAACTCTTTTAACAATAATCAAACAACAGAAATTTATTTAACAGAACTTAAGTAGTCTATTTCACATCAACAATGCCGTGTGCCTTACTAAATGCCTTTATCTTGGAATGAATGTCAAGAAGTACCAATAAAGATGAAAATAATAAATATATTTCATCATTTTCCAAGTACAAACTTTTCACAAACATGTATAACTTCCATATATTGTTTTCTATCTGATTTATTGTTTTTAATACCTGTACATAAATGAACAAGTAAATTTTTCAAATGGAGATCAAATGTTTGTCATATTCACAAACTTAATTTGAAATCTCAGAATCTCACAGCTAGAAATTTAGACATAATAGTCCATCAAACCCAATATAGAAACCATAATTTTCAAAAACTAAATACCCTTTAAATGTAATTATACTCACAGGGAGACAAATACAGAGAATAATACAAAAAATAACTAACTTCATCCAAGCCTTCAAATTTTCCATATTTTTTCCAGAATTTTGTTAGAAAGCATACACATACATGTATAAAATAGAAATCCTCTATGTAACAGTCCACAATGCCATTCATCTTATCTGCCCCTAGAGATAGCCACTGTCCTTTAATTTGGTTTTATTGTCCTTTTGCATGTTAAAACTTTCACTATGTGTGCATGTGTCATTTAACAATGTGTAATATCATTTTGCATAATTTTTAATTCTCACTCATAAAATCCTGCAAACTGCTTTTTCCATTCAACCATACATTGTTGGAAAGGTATTCTAGTCGGTATGTGTAACTCAGTGGATCAGGCAGTGTTTGGTTATGAAAACAGAACTTATTCTAGATATTTTAAGCAAAAAGGGATTTAATGCACAGAATTAGAGCTGTCCATCAACACTGGAAGGGATGGAGAGGAAAGATTAAGAAAACTGCCACTGACAATTTGACCTCATGCAACTCTCAAGGATTCTTCAGAAGTCTCTGTGAATCTAAGACTCCAAGAGATGACTGACAATAACCTCAAGCATTTACTGCTCTGAAACAGGTGAATTCCAAGAGCTTGCTGGGTATGGCTGGTAAATTCCCATCTCCCATCTGCCAGTGCACAATGGGAACTCTCTCTCCTTTTCTGCTTACAAATCCATACAAATGCCCTCCACTGGAAGACTAACACCTAGAACCATATGGAAATGAGATGCTGAAAATGTAGCTCCAGGCTTCCCCTCTGTGATTCAAAGGTTACTATAGAGGGGGACCACAAGGATGCAAGCTGACTTTAGCTCAGTCCCACACTGGCTCATTCATCCCTACAGCTACAATGAACTAGTGTTACTATGATATTCGCTCATCTGCTGAAGGACATTTATATTGCTACTCCTAAATATGCCACAATGTATTATATGTGTCTGTGAATGAATTAATACTTCTCTTACAGACTTTACATTTTTCTCTGCTTTTTTTTATTCATTCATCTAAGACATCAGAGGTATGTTGAACAAGAATGATAGATATCCTTGATGTAGTTACACCAGAATGAAGAAACTGCCTTTCATCTTTTACCACAAACGTAACATTCACTGAAGTCTGTGGATGGTACTCTTTATAAGAGAGGGAAGCCTTCTTCTCTTTCTAACTGCTAAGACTTCTTTTTCTAAAAGAGGGCTGTTGAATTTTGTCAGATGTTTTAGCTGCATCTCTTCATCTAGTGACGTGGTCATTATTCTTTCCTTCAATCTGTTAATGCGATGCATTGCTCTATATATTTTTCTCGTTTTAAATCTTCCCTGCATTCCAGGAATACACCCAATTTGATCATATTTAACTACTCAAAATATATATGTATCCACTAATGAATCACATGCTTAGGAAGGTTCCTGAGCAATCCAAGAATAAATTTGAATAGCAAACCTACTTGAGGACAGGCGCAAGGTCATAAATCATTAGGGAGAGAGATTTTCTCCCATGCACTTCTCAGGACCCAAATTGAGTAACTCCCTGTTTAAACAGACAGATTTTTTTCTACTGTACATTTTCCTAGGATGTAGTCTTTTGAAGGTTCTAGTGGTGACAGCCTCAGGGACACGCCCATGTGTCATGTGCCCAAGGCTCATCTCCTGCCCCCGCATGGCTGTTAAAGGTCTCAGCTTCTTTGTCACTGTGCCCAGCAGCCAACTGCAGCATCCACCTGTAAAACTGCCATTCTGGTTCTCAGCTCACTTTTGCAGCTTTCAACTTCGGCCCCTGGAATTTACCTTACTTTCTTGTGAGCTCTACAATGTGCCTGAGGGATATTGTTCAATTCTGTCCCAAAATCTAGGTGTTTTCTAGCAGATGGATTTTTAAGTCATCTAGGTTGTTTTTGGCCAGAAACAGATGTCTCAAAGGATACCTTTTTAAAATTAGAAAATTCAAATACCACATACACTCACTTATCCTCACTGTCATGGCTACCACCACCATCTCAATCTTATCATCTTCATCATCAACAAAGCTAAAATTTAATTAAAATGTGCTCCAGGTACTAGGTGAAATGCTTTACATAGACAAATCCTTTAATTGCCATAGTCCTATAAGATACATACTCCCATTACAATAGCTTTATTAATAATTTTATAATCCATTTGTTGCAGAAATAAATGCTATGTATTCAGTAAAACTAAAATATAGTTTAATGTCATGTAACCCAATAATACCTCATATTGTATATACGAAAGATATATAACTTATTCTACCTACAGACTCTGCTAGCTAAGCATATGAATTTTGGACTCTTCTTATGATAAATTATTGATCTTGTTTCCCTAACACTTCATTCCTTCTAGGTGGGTCCAAGAATCCAAATTGAGATTCAGTGCACTACATGAAACATAAAAGAAATACTGAGCAGCTATCACTTACTAGGTGTTGATTTCCACAATATTACCTATGCCTCGTTTAAAAAGGGTAACAACTCACTATTAATAGGTACTATTAATAATTTTACAAATGAGAACATTTAAACAGATGAAATAATTCATTCAAGACCATATAGTCAATATCGCAGTCAAGATTCAACTCCAGGTCTTTCAACACCAAATACTGGACTCTTAGACACACCAATGAATCATCACTACCATATCTACCACATTCCCCAGTACAGTTAAGCAGGCTGTGCTCCCATTCACACTGTCATTTTCACAGACTTGTATATTTACTTAGACAATTTCATAGCAGGTAGCAACAAATCATCTAAAGAAGAGGATGCATGCTTCTAATTTAAATAGCAATAGCTCATAAATGACCTGTAGGGTTGTTTGGGGGGCTTGAGGGTTTTTGTTTTGTTTTGTTTTTTTACTTCTAAGAAACCCATTTCATTTAGTGACTTCAACTGCCAGAACATTTCTATCTCAAGCCAATTCTAGCACTCTATGATTTCCACCAGGATTCCTGCTCCTGCCCTATGGCACCTCAGAGAATAAGAGCCAACCCACTAAGCCACTGAGTCTCAAACACTAGTGACCTTAAGAGTCTACATGTGGAACTTAAAGAACCCCATACTGAAAATTCTGGTTCAATATGTCTGGAGTGAGAAGCCCGGAATTGTATGTTTAGCAAACGCAGGAAGTGATCCCCAGAAAAACACTGTCAGACAGCTGTTAGGCCTCCTCCACCTCGTAGGCAGGTCAGTCTCTGTTCCCAATTTGAGATTTCTCAAATCTAGCACTCTTCAGAAGATCTAATATAGAATAAGGAACTCAAATTTGTGTCCTCTGAAACTTAGAAGATGAACTTTCATTTGATAAAGTAAATTCAGAATCAACCTCTCCCCTTGCCTTCTTACACATTCACAATGGTATTGGATTAGCACCTGATTCATCATTAAAAACCATTTAAACTTATTTATATCTTTGTATCTATGAATTAGAAAAATACCTTTCACATAAATATCCTCAAGATTTATTTCTTAATCCAGAGGCAACACAGCAAAGGAGCTAAATGCCTGGACCATGCAGGTAAAACTCGTAACTGCAGATCCCCAAGCACTTACTATGTGACTGAATGAATCAGATGTAGTGAAAGTGAACATGGTGGCTACAGGAATCTACTTGGGTAGATCTCAATAAATACAATGCTGAGTAAAGAGCAAGCTGAGAAGGAATGCACAGAGCATGACAGTTATTCTATAAATTTTAAAACAATACTCCATACTGCCTCAGAATGCACACATAAGTAATAAAAATGGTAAAATGCCTGGAATTTATAATCACCACTATTTAGGACAGTAGTTAACCCTAGGTGGGGGGAAAGGCAGTATGATCAGGAGGGGGTGGAGGAGGTGGGTTTCATCGGTACAGCTGGCCCTCCATATCCCTGGGTTCTGCATCCCCTGATTCTGTCAATCATGGATAGAAAACATGAGAGAGAAAGATTCAGCCAACTTTATGTTTTCATCTGGTTTTTGTTTTCTGACACTTGGTTGTGTATGTGCTGCTGGGGTTCAAACCTGGGTCCTCATACATGCCAGGCAAGTGCTCTATGGCTGAGCCACTCCTCTAGCCCCTAGAAAACATTTTCAACTGTGTCTGTGTTAAACACGTTCAGACATTTTCCTTGTCATTATTCCCTGAACAACGCAGCACACCAACTATGTACATAACACATTGTATTCGGTACTATAAATAATCTAGAGATGATTTAAAGTTTTTAGGACAATGTGTATAGCAAATTTAGCACAATGTATGTGGCAAATACTGTGTCATTTTACATAAGGGATTGAGCATCCACAGATTTTAGTATTTGTAGGGTCTTAGAACTAACCAAGGGATGACTACACTAGTAATATTTTGCTTCTTAAGTAGTTGAAGAAACTAGCCTTTATTATAATATTCTTTATAAATTTATGTCATATTTCAAGTGGATTTCTCCAAAAATTATAGTAATTATGAGGATTAATATTTAGCAACAGGGAAAGTGCTGATGAAATAATATTAAGAAAAATCACGGGAATGCTACTATGTTCAAAAAAAGGTGAGAATCCAGAAGAGAATATAGAAAAATGATCAATACAGTTATATTTTTTCATTTTTTGTATCTTGGAACATCCTCCAATGCTAATGCCACTTTTGTAATTTTAACTTATAGTTTATGAATTCAATCAGGCAAACCAAAATAATGGTTTCCTCTCTATAAGAGCATTTTTCAGCAGTAGTCCATGCAACATTAGTGTCCTAAGTAGATGTTCCACAGAGAGGAAAAGCAGTTTTATTCTCTCATATAGAACACATGGTATTTTATAATCTCACAGCAAAGAAATCTACTATGTTTAATCCAAAGTCACTCAAGATTGCTTGACATGGTATCATTTTCTGAAGCATAGGACTAGCATCACACAGGACAGAGTTTGCAAATATTGTTCTAGATTTATTTATAAAGGAATTTAGATATATATCAGCACCCTAGAACTCCATTCAGATCTATAGAACAATGCAATTCATGATGTACAGAAGTAATTCAAATATCATAAGAAAAGCACGGTAAAGAAGAGGAATAGCAGGCTGGAGTGGTGGTGGCTCGGCGGTTACGGCGCTTGCCCAGCCTGCACAGGTACACGGGTTCAAACCCCAGCACCCACGTACACAACTAAGTGTCAGAGTAAAAAAGCCATGTGAAAAACTCAATACAAATTGATTCTCTCTCTCACTGTCCTTCTCTCTTAAAAAAAAAAAAAAAGAGAGAGAGAAATAGCTACTCACCCCCCCCACCCCTTTCTCCTCTTAAATCAGTGCTCACTGAGAACTTCCCAAGGGCCACACCTGTTCTAAGTGCATCATAATCAGGTGAGAACTCATTCAGTCTGTCAGAGCCATATGCTGAGTAGGCCATTCCTGCTATATAAATCTGTGAATTACAACACATCCAACTATAAAGTCTTTTTAAGATGTTTTATGTAGCTTATTTTTAAATGATTGGATTTTTTCTAGAGTAAAAGCAAAAGATATAAAAATGTTCCTGTAGTTCATACAGAAACCATAGATCCTTAAGTTTTAGCTATTCAAAATTATTTCTACAACAAACCATTGTACATTTACAGATTTAATTTTATTTGAAAATAAAAAGTCATATTCTTAATTATATTTTCTACACTGTGCTGTAATACCTTTAATATTGGAAGAACTTCCAGGATCCCTTTTGGAGTTCCAGGGAATTGCTTAACCTCTGTTTTTAAAGGTACATCTGCTGAATAAACAAAAGAAAGAGGGAAAAAAAGGAAAAGGAACAGGAGAGAGAAAGAGAAGAAAAAGAAACAAAAGGAGAAGAAGGAAGGACCAGAGGAGAGAAAGGAGAAAAGAGAGAAAAAGTCAGACAACAAGGAATCATAATCATAACAATTCTATTAACTGCTTACTTTTAGAATTATGTAATAATCTTAGATGTTCTTCAACACTTTAGCATGTGACAGAATACTAAATTCCTTCTTTTTATTACAATTTTTTCTGTATAAGAAGCCTTCTCAAAGCCTCTGGCAGAGCCAGACACAATGATGCCACCTGTAATCCTGGCATTCTGGGGGCTGAGGCAGGGATGGCTTTAGTCAGGGGTTCAAGGATAGCCTGGGAAACACAGTAAGATCCCCATTTCAAAAAGAAAAAAATATCATACTGCAATACAACAAACTAAACAAGAAATAAGAACTTTGTTTATCAATAAGGCAGTATCATGGTAGAGATTGGTCTTCCTATATATACTATAAAGTCTACTTTAAAATACTCAAATCAGAAGAGCATAGATGCCATACAAATATTAGAGAAGGCTAGTCTGAATTAGAGGGTTATAAATTGTAAATATTTATATGACAATGTTAGTTTCCTAATTTAAAATGTATGTAATAATTCAAACTAAACAATGTATTACTTAATAAGCAGCCTAATAAACATCTTGAAGCAGACTATCATAACTAATGCAGAGGAAATACTTGCACTTTAAGTTTAGTGTTCCAATAAGTGATAAAAATAACATTCTTAGAAGAGTTATAAGAATTTATATATTTAACTGGGAATAACCCCACATTATATCAATATATTAGTTCCCAAATTTATAAATGGATTTTATGCTCCAATATTCATTAGTTCTTTATACATGAAACATTTTAACAAAGAATCAATACTTGAAATTGTATTTCACTTATTTACAATGTACATAAAAAAGTCTTCCTAAAGTAACTAGTAAACAAAACAATACAATTGAATAAGAAATAGATTTTTTAAAACCTAATCATCAGACCTTTTGTTTCCAATAACAGGTAATTTAGAAAAATTCTGTCAGAAAAAAAAACTAGGAATTACTTTTTATCTGCAAAATAAGAAGATAGGAAATAAACACAGGGCAAGGACCTTGGCAAGGAAGTAATGGCCTAGATCTTGGATGAGCGCTCTAGAGCCCAGAACTATAGGAGAGGCACTTCTGCCACTGAAGGCGTGGGTCAGTTCAAATACAGGAAGCTGCAGGGGGAACCATAACTGTGACGCT